>CAIGRB010135085.1:16383-33674 GCA_903798255.1 Fraxinus quadrangulata
ACATCGGTATATTGAATAAGCTAGTCATATCCTTAATTAAAAAAAATAGATTCCTCCAGCATTAAGTTGTCGAAAACACTAGCAGCTCCTTCCCCAATTTTTGCAAATGCAGAGCAAGTGAAGAAAATGTAAGAGCTGCCATTAGCAATGTGAAGGCCAAAAGTGAGAGTATGCTTGAGATATCAAATTATACGCTTGGGGCAAGCAAGTTCCCTCAAGCGAGCTTAATGTAAACCGGCACAAATTTTTGAACAATCGTCGTTTTTTGATAGGTTTTTTGCTTCTCACAAGAAAATGCAATCCGATCCTTTCCTTTTAGTCGGAGTGGCTTCTCGCTTCTTAAGCTATCTGCTATTATTCTTCTTCTAGTAGCTAGGTCATTTTCCTATCTCTAAATGGGCTTACTCATACAGATAAAGGTAAAAATTACAATATAAAGTATAATGGCGTGTGGGAAGTGATATCCTTTACGAGTTTCTTGCTGATGTCGCCTTCATCCAATTAATGGCTTTCTAATTCCAATCTAGAATGAGAAATGATGGGACTTTTACACAGAAAAAATCTTGTTTTTCTTAGGTCCAGCCTTCGTTTGAGCTCATTCTTTTAAAAATTCATTCAATCACATAATTTTTAAACAAAATAATTTTATACATAAATCCAAATTTTTTTCATATTTGTAAAAATATATTCTCCAAAAAATGTTATTATAAAATCTATTCTTCCTAAAAATGGAGCTCAAATAAGCCCCTAGTATAAACTTTCTGCTTGGAGCGTAAATTCCTAAAAACGGGACAACTTTAATAAAGCCAAAATTAGGGTATAAATATTGAGCCGTCTAAAATCAAATAAACCCTCTGGGCTTATAATATGAAAGCCAACAAAGGCCATCGTAATGCCCCCAAAAGATAATGATCCAATAAATCTAAGGGAACATTACCTAAATAAGGTGATTGCTAAATATAATTTCAAAATTAAGAAATTAAGTTTATTATTTCAAAAATCAAATTATAATTAAATTTTATTACATAAGTAAATAAATAAATTTTATTAATTAAATATATTAATATCACAATTATATAATTTATAGCCACTGTAACGTCACAACTTATTTATTGGTCATATATTATCAAATTAATTTGTCACAAATTATTTCTTCATAAAAATAAAAAAAAATTATAGGTCAAATTTATTTATCAACCACAAATCAAAAATTTCGTATTACAATTTATTTATCTGTCACAAATCACAAATTTTATAAGTTATAATTTATTTCACGGACACAAATTACTAAATTAATTGATCATAAATTATTTCTCGATCACAAATAAAAATAATATTAATCATAATTTATTTATCGGTCACAAATTTAAAATTTTATAGGTCACATATCACAAATTTTATAAGGTCAATTTATTTCATGATCACAAGTTATCATATTAATTGGTCATAACTTATTTTTCAGTCACAAATTATCGAATTAATTGGTCATAACTTAGCAAATTTTGAGTCACAATTCCAAATTTAATGACAATAACACATTCTTTTAGGTCACATATTATTTATTAATCACAACACTCAAATAATTGATCACAAACATTTTCTGTCCACTCAACCGCCATCACTACTGCCATCACCACCACTACGACCATCGCCATCGCCATCGCCATCGCCACCGTCACCAATACCACCAACGCGAACACCACCAAAAATAACAACAGCCAAATCTCATATGAAACAGCACCATAAACACCACCAACAACGACAACCACCATGAAAAAATAGATAAAGCAACAGTAGCAGAGGCCCATCCATGAGAAAACAGATGAAACGGAGGCGTTGCATCTCACACCTCAAGAAATTAAATTATCTTCCGATTTTTTATTTTTTGTTTTATACAAAAACCTTAACTTTATTTTTGAAAATGGATGGAACTTAAAAAGTATGGATGGTTAGATGTAATTTCCACTAAATCTAAGAGCCTGCATAGTTTCCACAATTCTCCATGTGCACAATTGGTCAATGGGCAAGCCATGTCAAAAGCATTATTCAAGATAATAATCTACAAGGATTGATTGACTAATCAATCTGTTACATGAAATCAGAAATGAGATGGCAGGAATAAGGAAACCTCACGATCGAGAAAATCACCTTGTCAACTATAGTTAGGGAAGACGAAATTTATTTTAATCCAATACTCGTGGGTCTCATCTTGAACGAGATGAAGATTCCCTACCTAATCAAGTATGTCAGGTGGATACGGGGACATGGATTCCATCCCGTTTAAAGTCCATTTCAAAATATAAGGGTTCGTTTTGTTTGTGTTTCAATTTTCAATTTTGAGTTTTGAATTTATTTTCATTTTTCCCTTTTTGAGTTTTTTTTTTTAAATGGCTAAAAAGGCGTTTGGTTTTTCATTTTAAAAAATTATTTTAAAAAATATAAAATTAGAAAATGCGTTCTGTTTAAAATTTTGAAAAAATTATTTTATAACATTTTACTTCATCATATTTGATTAATCACTAAAAATAGAATAATTTTATATTAGTATATTATCAAGTAATATATACATTTTAAAGTTGGTGAATCTTACAATACTTTTCTCACTACAAAAGTAAAACAAAATAAATAATAAATAGTGTTCAAAATATAGGAAATAAAAATAAAAATTAATTACGTGAATTGAGAATTTTTTAATTTCTGTTCATTTAAATATTTTTTAGAATTTTTATGTAAGTAATCATTATAAGCTTGAACCATTTTTATTTATGATTTTTAAATTCCTAATTTTTTTTATAATTTTTTTTATTAAACTTTTTATTTTTTATTTTTTAGAATTTATCAATTTTATTTTTAGAATTTATTTAGTTTTAGAATTTTATTTTTGAAAAGTTCTAAAATTTTAGTTGTNAAATTTTTATATTTTTAGAATTTATCAGTTTTAATTTTTGAATTTACTTTTAAAGAATTTTATTTTTGAAAAGTTCTAAAATTTTAGTTGTTAGATTTTTTTTTAAAAAAAAATATTTAAATAAAATTTTATTTAAACATTTGTTTTCCAGATTTTGAGTATTTTCGTCGAAAACACGTGTTTTGAGTTTTATATTATAATTTTAGCCTTGTTTTTGAAAAATACCAGACCAAACGCGTTTTCAGTGTTTTGCAAAGTTGAAAATTGAAATGATGTTAAAAACAGTAAACCAAACCCACCATAAGTTTTTTAATCACACAAAAAGAAAATAATCATAACAATTTTAAGAGAAAACCCGATTTATTCTGCAATTTGAAAAAGAAAAAAAAAAATGATGATTTAGCAATTAAAGAAATTAAAAATAAAAGAAAATAAAGGATAGTAACAGAAGACCTATTCCATCCCATTGCGACTTAATAAAGTATGGGGACAAGACAATATTATAAAAATACCAGTGCGCGGGATGATAAAAGCTGCATCGACTTGCCCCTCTTGCTATCCATAAATATGGCTAGCCCAAAAGCAACGATACAAAGGAGGAAGAGTGAAAGTCAAAGGTATACAAATAGTTTTTTCAGATAACTCCCATCATCTATCATTCCCCAACTTCTCACAATTTTGAATTATACATTCGAGGGTTTATGCAGGAAACTTTTCGACATACCTTTTAACACTTCTTTTTGGTTGCATGAATCAATTTTTTTGGGTTGCGATGCCAAAAATCCAAACAATTTGGACTGTGATGATAAACTGGGCTAAGTCGACTGCCGGTATTATATTCCCATTGCCTAATAATTCAATGAAGAAGCCCAATTTTCCAAACCCAATATAAGGCGTATCTAACACTTTAAAAGAGCGACTTTAGTCATCTTAGGCGTGAAATCGCTAGCTACTATGAACCGTTGATTTCATTTAAGATCTACAGTGATGGTTGAGTTATATATATTGGTGCCTATGGTTTTGCCCTAATTGATCTTTATGTTGTCTGATTTTCTTTTGGGTTCTAGATACCCGTTTGTGGTTTTGCCCTCGTTTTCATTTCTCTGTGTCGATCCTTATCTTTTGGTTATTTTGATATTTTTGGTTCCTTTGTGGTTTTGAGTCTCTATGATTCAATTTGTGAGAAGAGAGTGTTGGTTTCAGGTTTGGGAACTTCTGGTTCATAGAAGTAGCTTCTTTTTCTTTTTATATTCTGATTGTAAATCTGATATTGTGTATGACCTTTGGGTCATCTTTGATTTCTTAGTATAATAGTGGTATTAGAACCATCAGAGGCTGTTAGTGTTTCTTCGTCTATGGTCTGATTGTGAAAAATCAATTTTCACGGCCAGATTTGTTGAGATCTCATTCTTAGTTTGGAACTCTAGATCCGTTCGATTACAGATCTAGCATTCTGGTTTATTTTCTTTGGTGAAAATCGATCTAATATTTGATCTTTGGTGATTTACAGTTTGCATCTTGGTGTTCAATCTCACTGTTCGTGATTTTCTTGGTTGACCTAAGATCTTTAGGATTTTGACTTGGGATTTCTGGTTTCTAGTGGCCAACACTAAGGACCACCATTCTGGCTTACGACTTTTTTTTTTCAATCTTATATACAGTATACTTTGTTTATCTTTGTATAAAATCCCTCTCTACTTCCTGTTCTAGTATTCAAATTGAGCCTTGACCGGATTACTTGATCTTTCACGGAATCCTAGTTAATTTGAACATCGGGAACTTGAAGAACATTATATTGTCATCACTTGTTATTATTGTACTTTGTGCTCTTGTTTTTTTTCCCTTTTTTTTGTTTCTTGAAATTCCTTGATACTAAATACCGTGTGTGATTCTGTGTGTTGTTAAAAACTATTTGGTAACTGTTGTCTTTGTTGAACACCGAACTTCAAATAATTTTCTTGTGTTAGTTAAAAACTCCAAATGACATCTACCACATTTGAACTTGGGGATTTTAATGGAAAAATGAGTTTCCCCATTTGGCAGCAAAAAATGAAAGGAGTCATTGTTGAACAGAAAGTTTCAAAAGCTATAATTGCTGATTTTCCTTTATCTATGGTTGCTGATCAAAGGACTAAATATGATGACCTTGCCTATACCTCCATTATTTTGCATTTGTCTAATCAAGTTTTAAGAAAAGTTGGGAAACTTGATAATGCTAAGGCTCTGTGGGATAAACTAGAAGATTTTTATTTAAGGCTCTGTGGGATAAACTAGAAGATTTTTATTTAGTTAAGTCTTTACCAAATAAGCTATTTCTTCTAGAAAGATTTTTTAGCTTCAAGATAGACATGTCCAAAGACCTTGATGATAATCTTGATATCTTTAATAAATTGGTACTAGATATTACTAGTGCAGGAAAAAAGGCATCTAAGGAGTACAAGGCTGTTATACTCTTCAATTCCATACCTGAGGTATATCAAGATGTCAAAGCTGTTATTAAATATGGCAAGGATAACTTGACCCCTGAGATTGTTATCAATTCTTTGAGAAGCAAAGAGTTTGGACTTAAGGCTGAAAGGCATGGAAAGGAATTTGAGAGTCTGTCTATAAGAGGGAGGTCACTTAATACGCAAAATAATAATCATGATAATCAGGGTTATCAAAGGAACAATAACAACAAGAAGAAAGGGAAGGGAAAACATAGGTCAAAGTCTAGAACTTGAAATAGAAAATGTTATGGATGTGGAAAATTGAACAATTTATCAAACAATGTTATAAGAAAAAGAATGAATAGAGAGATAAGAAGGTGGATGAGGGAAATGTGGTTGAGCCTCTAGAAGATAAAACTGTAGATGTCTATATTGTTACTGAGTCCATTACTGATCAGAGTACTGTAAATTTCTCTAAGAATAAAGATCAGAATCAAGAGTGGATCTTGGATTTTGGTTTCACTTTTCACATGACCTCTAGAAAATCTTGGTTAGAGAACTATAAGGATATGAATAAGGGTGAGGTAGTTATGAGAAATAATGCTGCCTGTAGAGTTATGGGAATTGACCCTGTGACTTTGAAGTTTGAAAATGGATATATCTTCACTCTAGAAAGAGTTACATATGTCCCTGATTTAAATAGAAATTTAATTTCAACGGGTGATCTAGATGACATAGGCCTATATGCTAGGCTTGGAAATGGCTTGTTAAAAGTGATTAGAGGATCCCTTGTCATTTTCAAGGGTACTAGAGAAATGGTATATATGTCACTAGAGATGAGGTAATTTCAAGTCACACTGATGAATCCTCAAGTCCTGAAATTGATGCCACTTTAAAATGGAATAGATTGGCACTTGTAAGTGAAAATGGCCTGCATATTTTAAACAAGAATGATATTTTTGGAAAAAGACGTGATCTCAAAAAATTCATTTATATGAGCATTGCACTTTAGGGAAGCCACATAGACTTCATTTTAATACTGAAAAACATGAAACTGCATCTGTTTTAGAATATATACATTTTGATTTGTAAGGTTCCACTTCTACCATCATTCAAGATGGAAATAAATATTTTCTATATTTGATTGATGACTTTTCTAGAAAGGTTTGGACTTTTCTGTAAAAACAAAAATTTGACACTTTTGAAAAAGTTTGGAAAACTTTGTTTGAAAATAAGACTCGTAAAAAGATTAAAATTTTAAGATTGGCAATGTTATGGATTTTCTATAATGCTGATTTTGACCAACTTTGTAAAGCTGATGGTATTCTAAGACATAAAATTGTGCCCTACTTATCAACAAAATAAAGTTGTCGAGAGGATGAATAAGACTATTTTAGACAAAGTTAGGCGTATGATGGTTAGTTCTGGAATGCTCAAAGTGTTATGGGGAGAAGCTGTTATGACAGCTGTATATGTGATTAATAGAACTCCTACTAGTTCTTTAGATGGCAAAACTCCTGAGGAAGTCTGGACTGGAAATTTACAGATTATAACAATCTTAGAACCTTTGGTTGTGCTGCCTATTCTCACAAGAGTATTGATAAGCTAGAACCAAGATCTCAAAATGTGTTTTTATGGGATAACTAGAAGGTGTTAAATAGTACAGTTTATGGGCCCCAAATGTATTGAGGTTTTAGGATGATCACTAGTAAAAATGTGACCTTTCATGAAACTAATAGCCATGTTTAAGTGAGAAACATCAAGATGATGTTCCTGTTAATGACACTGAGAATGTAATCGGGCTGCAAGTAGAGCATTGGTCATCATCTGAACACATATATGATGCTCTGATTGAAAATGAAACTCAGAATGTTTCTGATTTGCATGAAGGTGGAGTTAATGTTCAAGAAGATGGTGGTGGGGAATATGAGAATTACTTAGATGATTATCAACTAACCACGGATAGAACTAGAAGAGAAATAAGAGCTAGTTAGGATGAGAGATTATCTGTCCTTAACTGTTATATCTTATCAGAATTTGGCCTTTAAGGAACCTAAATCTTATGAAGAGGCTACAAGCTGTCATTTATCTAGAGACTGGAAGCTTGCCATGGAAAAGCAAATGGATTCCCTATTAAAAAATAATACCTTGGTTCTTAAACCTAATAATAAGTCATTATTTGACTGTAAGTGGATTTACAGTATAAAAGAAGGAAACTCTGTGAAGTAACCTGTCAAGTTTAAGGTCACATTAGTGGCAAAAATGTTTACTCAAAAATCTGGTATTGATTATAATCAAATATTCTTACCCGTTGTTAAATATACCACCAAAATGGTTATGTTTACTTTAGTTGCTCAATATGATTTTGAACTTGAACAAATTAATGTAAAAACAACCTTCTTACATGGTGATTTAGAAAAAAATAATTTATATGCATTATGCACAAGGGTTTATTGATACTAATAAATTTGAGCATGTCTATTTGTTAAAAGATCCTTATATGGGCTTAAACAATTACCTAGGTAATGGTACAAAATGTTTGACAACTTTGTGTTATCTGTTGGTTTTATAAGAAGCTCCTTTGATCATTGTCTATACCTTAAAAAGGATAAAATTGGATCTCTGATTGAATCTATATCTGTCACTTTGCCTCTTACTAATCATTTTAAATTGAGTAAAGATGAGTGCCCTGTTGATGAATCTAATGTAAAATGCATGCAAAAAGTGCCTCATACTAATGCTGTAATATCTATAGAGTAGACTATGGTTTGTAATAGACCCGATGTCGCTTATCCTATTAGTAATTTAAACAGGTTTATGGTCAATCCTTGTCTTGAACACTAAACTGCTTTAAAAATGGTTATTAAGATATATAAGATATAAGAGGAACTTTTAACTTGGGTTTGTGTTTTAATCCCTGTAAAGATGGTGTTGTTTTAAAGGGTTTTGTGATTTTGATTATGCTGGTGATAAAGACAATAGAAAATCAACCACCTCTTATATATTTAATTTATGTAGCACTTGTATAAGTTGAAAATCACAATTACAGTCTATTGTTGCATTATCTACTACAGAAGCAGAATATGTGGCTGTAATTGAAGCCATAAAAGAGTCTTCACAGCTTAAAGGTTTGTTATGTGAATTAAATATGATTTCCTACCCTATAGTTGCTTACCCAGACAATCAAATTGTCATTCATTTATGCAAAAATCATGTATTTATTAATGAAAGGACTAAACATATAGATGTTAGAATGCATTTTATGAGAGATATAATTTAAAGAGAATCTTTAATACTTGAGAAAATTCCAACTCAATTCAACCCTACTGATATGAGAATCAATGTACTTCCTCTTAACAAGTTCAAATCTTGTTTACAAATGTTGAAGTGTGATCTTTGTGACATTGCATGTAACTATATCCACTTGATGTTAACGATTGCTACAGTCAAGGGAAACATCTGTTGGCTATGAAGATTATTCATTGTTTTATTTTGTTGATTATTGGCATCAAGGTGGAGATTGTTTGGATTCTAATGCGAAAAATCTAAACAATTTGGGCTGTGATGATAAACTTGGCTAAGCCCATTGACCATGTTATATTTTCATTGCCTGATAATTTAATGAAGACGCCCAATTGCCAAACCCAGTATAAGGCCCATCTCGCACTTTAAAAGAGCAAATTTAGTCGCCTTGGGTGTGAAATCGCTAGCTGCTCTGAACTGTTGATTCCATGTGAGATCGACGGTGATGGTTGAGTTATATATATTGGTGCCTATGGTTTTGCCCTAATTGATCTTTACGCCGTCTGATTTTCTTTCGGGTTCTAGAATCCTCTTCAGCCTTCATATATAGTTGTAAAAAGAAAATAAAGATTCCTATTAAATTGAACAAGAAAATTTAAGTTTCTTTATTTCATTCCTGTTAATAGATATGATCCCCCAAAACTATATATGTATTCACATATTTCTTACAAATGAATTCACACCCACAAATACAGAAGAAAAAATTAATAAAAATAGAAGAAAATATTTGAAATCCTTCGAAGACCTAAACTTTTGGCCTTTTTGCATGAGGGGCTCTGTATCTTGCAGCATATCTGTTGAACAAGGCTAGAGAAATGCTTGTAACCTGTTCAAGATTAAGGACCTTGGCCTTGATCATAGCTTTCGTCTTGCCACCAATAGCCCGGCCGGAGAACCCGTCGATACAAAGACTTGCATCCGATTGGGCAGTGCTCATCCATGTCTCAACATTGCTTGCATGCCAAGGAAACTCACTTCCACCATTTTCTTTTATATTCTCTACTTCTTTGATACAATTTGTGAGCTGATCCACCCCATCATTAATCTGATCTAAGCAATCCTTCACTGCTTGGTAGTCCTTAGCCTTTGTTTGTTCGAGTTGTTTAGCCACTTCTGTTACGTAGGCTCGTGTGGATTGAGCCCGGGAAAGGCTGACCCTAAGTGCGATATTGACTAATTGCTCGTGAGTTTGTGTTTTCGTAAAATAAGCGACATAGTAGGATAGACAACGGACACATAGGTCGGGATAGAGTGTGGCTTGACACTGGAATTCGATGAATGCCCTAGCACGCGAGCGCCTACGAATTGCCGGATGTTTTGCTGTGGCGACCGAGATGAAGAGAAGAAGTATGAAAGGGAGCTTAATTTGTGCCATGTGCTTGTGATTAAGAGATGAACTTCTAATATTATTTTGTGATTTGAGTACAAAAATGAAGAGGGTCTTGTGTGGTTTATATAGGGAGAGATTGTCACAAAGTTTTAGCATTGAACATCTCTACTTTAGACTAATGTGTAACAATAGGTTTAATTGTATTATTTTTATCATGTCGACATGTGTTAGGAGTTTCCAAGAATGCATGGTCGGTTTTTGGGGTTCTATTAAGTAAATAAATTCCTCAATTCTTGTTTGAGTAACTTGCAAAGTGAGTGCCCTTTACTATATATATTTTCTTGTGGGATTAGATGGACATGGAGTATAATTTCATTCTAATGGGGTTTTTTATTTATCTTTTTTCATTTCATATGGCACAATGTGGAGTTTAGTCCTTCTAAATGTAATTTTTTGTACTCCCTATTTCCAAATGATTTACTTTTATTCCATCTTTAGTTTGAGGTCAAGTACAACTCTTCCCGTATTATATTTTATTCCGATCGCTTTTTGAGGCGGGTTTGGATGAGTGGGAGCGGGAAGTCTCTCCTTCTTGCCTTGGGGACGCCAGAGGAGCAGCTCGACATAGAGTTAATTTACTTATTCAATTCAGGGCGCGGGAAGTCTCTCCTTCTTGCCTTGGTGTCGAGGTCAAGACCAGAAACTCGTAGACTAGTTTTTTTGTTATTAAAATGACTCAATTCATGCAGTAGTTTGATTAAAAAAATTAATCGAAGTTGCAAAATATCTTCTAATTCCAGTTAAATAAAAATCAAATTAACTCCATGACATGTGATTTACTAACTTGTTAAATGAGAAACATAATTAAAGATCTGTGTAGCTTAAATTGACATGCCAAAGATTAAAGTATTGAATTGCGAATTAATTATGAGTATATTATGTGAAAGACAAGATAATCCGAATAACTTTTCTTGAAATAAATATTCCTCATAGATTAGACCAGCAACCAATGAGCAGGCATATCGGTTCTGCATCAACTTGTTTCAAAAAATAATGCCAATACATTTGCTTAATAAAGGTGAAGATATTCAATAAAAGTCATATATATGGATTAAATCTTAAGATTAATCCATACAGTTGTATGTAATTTGTAAGTGTATATGGATTAAAGAGCATATTGGAGTACCTCAAAATGTCTACTCACTAAATTTATAGATGCTATCTAAATTATAGAAAACGCTCCGCAAAAATAAAGAGTTTTTTGGAGATACTCTTATACAATATTTTGTACGTGGACTAAATACTGAAATTGGTGTTTTTGTTGATCAGACAAAAATTTCTATCGACAATACTGGCATGATCGATAATTTCCATCCATGATGCCACCATATTCTTTTAACAGTTTTGTTTGATGTATATGCATGGTGACCTTTTTTTGACATTGTCTGAAGTGGCACACAATTTCATCATTGATTTTATCAATACTTAAAACAATCAATGATCTCGATTTTTACATCTCACACGATATCAACCATGGTGTACACAAAGAATGTACAATCAAAATAATCCTTATTTTAATAGTTACGTTTACTTTACTAATTCTATATAATTTAACGTGTCAAATATGCTGTAAATATCATATCAAGAAACAACTTGTTTAAACATTAAACTCGACTCAAGAAACAAATAGGTTTTGACCATATATTTGAATACATTCATGACACTGAGTCAATTTGAACAGCTAATTTAACTCGAAATGCGGTTTTTTTTTAATATTCCTAATAAAGCATTTTTGCAGTTGAGTGCTCCCCCATTTATGTAAACCACGCGACTTCTCTAGAATCATCTTCCATTGACCATTTCTATGTTGAATTTTCTTTTCTTTTTTTTTTTTTTTCAATTTTTAATATTCTCTATTTAATTAATACTATTTTCACGTCCGAAAATTATCAAAATATGTTCAAAACAATTTTTTACTCTAAAAAATAGTTTTTGACTTTTCAAAAATCTTGTCTTAAGAAACTTAAAATCGATTGGTAAAAAGTGGGCTAATATATATTAGAATTCACCTTTAAATACAAAATCGTCTAAACAATTTCTTGACGTGCCTTGATTTGATGTCATGTGAGGAGAGCTATTAGCAATGCAGATTTGTAGGGCCATGCATTACGCATCGTGCAAACATGGTCAACTAGATATATTATTGTGATTGCTGTGATCTTTTGTGATCCAGTACTCTCTAAGAATTTTATTCTATTTGACAACTTAGAAAGATAAAAAAAGAGTTTTTAAATGAAATAATATTGCATCACTCTTGTACTAATAATAAATTAATTAATAAAAAAGTTCATTATAATTGTTAAGGAGGAAAGTCAAACGTGTTTCGATTTCTGAAAATTTCAAATATTTTGTCAATTCGTTTAAATATATCATTTTCTCAATATAAGTATTACCAAATTCTTTCTCTTCCTTTGGTGATGGATTTTGAAATATCTATGCATTTTCGTCAAACTAGTCAAAATTAATGAGAGTTTCTAATAAATTTAGGGCATGTTTGATTGCAAGAATGAAATTTGGTTCAAAAGAAAACGAATTTCAGAAAATTAAATTACCTAGAACTTGTTTTACTGGGAATTATCAATTAATTGTGTTTGATTGATATAATTTTTCCCTTGAAAAATATTGAAATTTCGGATTTTTTATAGTTCGTTTGGTTTTTTTCCATGGAAATTGTCTATTAAAAGTATATAATTTGTTATAATTGGGGATATAATTTGTTTCTATTCCAAAAAATAAAATAAAATAAAAATAAAAAGTTGTCTAGTTTCCTCAAAAACCAAGAAAATGTGGGTGAAAGATGGAAAACCAATTCTATGGAAAATTTAGGTAATCAAACATGCAAAGACGTGGACAATGGAATTTAATTTTTATCTTCCATGAAATTGAAGTGCAATCAAACAAGACCTTAGATACATTTATCTTTCTCGTCATTGTAAACAATAAATTCTACATTGTCAAAAATCTTATCAATTTGCGGTAGAATATCTTAATAAAAGAGTACTACGGTAATTTTACATGTCCGCATGATCATCTTTATATTTTAATTCCAATCCCCTCATGCCTCCTGAAAATTTCAAATGGTGGACAGGATGGACTGTTCCAGCCCATTCCACCCAATTGTCATTCCTATGTACTTACAATTAATATTTGTTGAACTTAAAAATGTCTATAAAACTTCTAAAACTCAAAGATTGGTCATGAGTTTGATCACAAGAGAAACAACCAATTCTTATTCCTAAATATTTCAATATGCTCAACAAATTTCATCATATTATTATCGAGGAGCAGGGAATTAAATCGGTGAGACAAGTGATAAGTCGTTTTATCGAGAACTTGAAGTTACATCTTCAGAATTTGAATTGAACATAGTTGTATTAGCATGTCTAACACGCTTTTGTTACATATTTAAAATTCACTGTAGGTATCGTGGCTTAATGAGGTGTGAGCATAGCAAAGTTAATTTCTTGTTCCATGCTTGCTTCTATGAGTGTCACACGGAACTTATCAAGCTTGGCTCGCACATTTTTTTTGACTTATTAACTCAACAATGACTTTTTACGATAATATTTTTTATAATTAAAAATAAAATTTCTTCTTGTGATATTGTGTGCTTTATTCATATAAAATCGCTAGTATATAATATCTACACGAAAAATAATGAAATGAAATCTCGCAAATTGTGGGTAGATCTCATTTTATATTTAATAGGAACTCAATTATATATATGAACTATGTATTAACTGCAAAGTTGGAATAAATAATTTATATTATAAATTACTGAATCAATTGTGGTTGACTTAATTGGACCCTAATACAAAAATTGACTTCCATACAAGTTCTCTCTCAGATACAGACCTAATTCCATGTGAAATGAGTTGTGCCTTCTCTGGACATTGCAAGAATGAGAGGATGGTGAGTTATTGAACTATTTGATGACTATTATATCATTTTAAGTAAATATATAGAAGTAAAAAATAAAATCAATTTCCGAATTAGAGACGTGAATAGAATTTTGTAATATTTTTGTCTCTCTTTATTCATTCAGTCGTGTCCATTACAGTCGAAAGAATGCCAAATATACTCATAATTAGTTGTCAAATATTCAACAGTGATGTGTAGCTGCTAGTTACTAAAACTCAGTAGTTGTGTTACATGGTGAAATATCCATTGAAGAATTCTTTTAAGACGGCAAAATTTTCGTGAGTAGCATCTGAAACTTTTACAAGTTTATTTCAAAAATGATGTTGTCTTTCGATCATTTGGTTTAGTTCTTCATTAAAAGCCATAATCTGATTCGAGCGAGAGCCCAAATGGGGGAGGCGGACCCAGGTGATGATGTCTCTCAACTGAAGGTTTTTAAAGTTCCACTCCTTTGGGTTGTTGCTGTAAATTGTGACTGATCGTTGAGAAGTAGACTTCTCTGATTATGTACTAAGAAATAATTTCAACTATGCTACATTATCGAACAGATTTGCCACTTTTCATGTCATTGGCCGTTTAGAAAAATAAAAAAATAATTTTTTTGTACCAATCATTTGTTGTCACGCTTTTATTTGTCACGCATGATGTCAAATTCATCTGACAAAATAGTATTATTCAAATAATTTTACTCGTGCAAATGTCCTTTGTGCGTCTACTTCATTCTTATGATGTCATCGAAAGGCTAGGAGGTAGAGCTATGAAGACCATTGAAAATCTTTATTTTATGAACCACTTGCAAATTTCATACAACTGTAACAATTAATCTTAAGAGCTCATATACATGATTCTTGAATATCTGCAGGTTTATACCACCATCAAGTCTTTTTCTTAAAAGAAAATATTGATTTTGATATTATTCTTTGTGACAAGTTGCCGAATAGTCGACAAGCCCACTCGTCACTTGCTGGTGTAAATTTATGGAGACTTAGTACCGGTTTGAATCCCATTATTGGCTAAGAATGCATTTTGAAATAGTATATTGATAGAGAATGTGTGATTAAAAAATAAGGAAAAATTTTGAGTTTGTGTGTAATATTATTTTATTGAAGAACGTGTGGTTGAAAAAAACAGAGAGAAAAATATATTTTGAAAATAATGAGGATCAAACTAGGGCTTAATTTTATATTGGAAGAATTAATAAATATTTCTTTTTTGCATTAATAAATACTTATTTTGAGAAAAAAAAAAGTTATTCAGATTTTTGTGTTCCCTTCACTCGAAAGATTTTTGAATTCGTGGTTCTCATCATCGTCGAATGTACCCATTTCAACATAATTGGATGATGAGAGAAATTATCTACCTATGAACATTTCTACAAATTGAAATTGGAAAACTTTTTGTCCAATGCACCCTTCAATTTATTGTAGAATGTATTTTCTTAACTCTATTAAACAACAAATTAGGAGGCCCACCATGTACATGGATATTGATCTCTAGCATTTTTCAAATCAGAATTGAAATATTTCAATTTGTTTCCATCAACAGCATTTTTTCCTTTTATTATTATTATTATTATTATTTTTTCAACCAATCTGTGTGCAAAATATTTATAATACTAAATAATTGTGGTTAAAAAGTTGTGGGTCCAATGAAATGTGTGATTAAAATTAAATATTGACCTTGATTTAAATTTAAATTTGAATTTTAATATAACTGATTGATTTTGCCCAGTTAATTACTCAAACAAGAATTAAGGATCTTTGTTTGCTCATTTGAACCCCAAAACCGACCATGCACCTAGTTCTTGGAAACTGCTGACAAAATATTATAATTAAATCTAGTATTACACGTTAGTCTAAAGTAGAGATGTTCAATGCTTAAACTTCGTGAAAATCTCTCCCTATATAAACCAAACAAGTCCCTCTTCATTTTTGTACTCAAATCACAAAATAATATTAGAAGTTCATCTCAAGCACATGGCACAAACTAAGCTTTCTTTCATACTTCTTCTTTTCATCTTGTCGGTCGCCTGGGCAAAAAATCCGGCCGTTCGCGGACGCTCGCGTGCTAGGGCATTTGTTGAATTCCAGTGTCAAGCCACGCTCTATCCCGACCTATGTGTCCGTTGTCTATCCTACTATGTCGCTAATTTTACGAAAACACAAACTCACGAGCAATTAGTCAATATCGCACTTAGGGTTAGCCTTTCCCGGGCTCAATCTACACGAGCCTACGTAACAGAAGTGGCTAAACAATTCAAACAAACAAAGGCTAAGGACTACCAAGCAGTGAAAGATTGCTTAGATCAGATTAATGATGGGGTGGATCAGCTCACAAATTGTATCAAAGAAGTAGAGAAGATAAAAGAAAATGGTGGAAGTGAGTTTCCTTGGCATGCAAGCAATGTTGAGACATGGATGAGCACTGCCCAATCTGATGCAAGTATTTGTATCGACGGGTTCTCCAGCCGGGCCATCGGGGGCAAGACGAAAGCCATGATCAAGGCTAAGGTGCTTAATCTTGAACAGGTTACAAGCATATCTCTAGCTTTATTCAACAGATATGCTGCAAGATACAGAGCCTCTCATGCAACAAAGCCAAAAGCTTAGGTCTTTTGAGGATGTTCAATATTTTCTTCTATGTTTTTCACTTTATTCTTCTGTTTGTTGTGGATTTGAATTCATTTATAAGAAATTTGTGAATACATACATAGTTTTTGGGACTCATATCTATTAACAGAAATGAAATTACAAAATCTTATATATTTTTTTAATTCAATTTAATAATTTTCTATTTCCTTTTATATCAACCATTTATGTAAGCCATGTGACTGAATCACAGCAAGGATAGACATCTATTAGCGTAATAGTTGGATCTTATGAGATTAATTGTGAATAGGCTTATTAAGTGTTCTAAAATGTGTTCTAAAATGCACGCATATGCGAAACATATACATGCATAAGTTCGATGCGTTTCGAAACGCCCCACATATGGGTTATGCGCGTGATAATGCAATCAACTCATTTCTTTGACTGCATATACATGCTTAAACATCAAAATGCGCACGCATTTGTGTTAAAAGTTGTGTTCAAATTAATCGAGTAAAACCCAACTCATTTTTATTACTTAAAAAAAAGAAGGTAAATTGAGCCCAACAAAACATCAAATTAGCCTAAATCACCTAAACTCATGAATTATATACATTAACATGTAGAGTTTTGATGTTTAGAAAAAAATAAAAAATAAAAATTCGTAGAGTTGCAAAATATTTACGCCGAGTCTCCTTCTTCAGTCTTCCTCTAGTTTAACTGCTCAGATCTTCATTGAGTTATAGAAACTT
>CAIGRB010135105.1:10114-30594 GCA_903798255.1 Fraxinus quadrangulata
TCCTCAACATTAATTTTTTTTTTTTTTTTAATTATGTTTTTCTATGGGAATATTAAATATTTGACAAAAGCGTATTCAAGCTACACTAAATATATAATATTCCCATAGAAAAACATAATTAAAAAAAAAAAAAAAATTAATGTTGAGGATCCTTGAATCAAGTAGTCAAGTAACAAACACTCAAAAATAGAATATTAGATAGGTAGGCAAAGGTGTTGGCCTAGTAGTAACTTGCACCCAATATAGCTTCAAAGATTATGGATTACACTTCTTATTATAAATTATACGAGTGGTTTACTAATCATCACATCCATTGGACATAGATTGAGGTTTAACTTTTGAAAATTCTCCACATTTAGCCTTTTTGACTAACAAGTTTAGGGCATGTCCCATACATTGGATTAAATATAATTGAACAAGAAAATAGTTTTGTAATAAAATTTATGTTAACAATCTAGGTTAAGTTTCCATATTCATTCCCAAGATCCTTGTTTGAGAAATACAAAGAAATAGAGAATCATAACAATAAATATAATACAAGGATTTATATAGAAATTAAATTTCAAAATCGAAAAACACGTCATTGTTTGTAAAAGAAATGATTTTTTTTTCCACTATGGAAAAAATCGTTAAATCGCAAAGTCTCTACACTCAAATCTCCAACTACCTCAAGAATGTTCTCATATAAAAGCTTATAAAATAATAACTAATTCAAGAATTATAAATTAAAATATTATTTTTCCTTTTTTTCTCTCTCATTTTCGAATGTTCACTCTAACATATCAAATATACCTAAGCTATGAGCTCCAAAGTCTCTTCTACTTTGAAATAACTTGACTAAGTTTTTCGTTAAATATCGACCAATCTCAATGGATTAAGATCGTATATCAAATATTCTTTGTGAGATGATTAGGAATCCAATTCCATTAAAAAGCAATCAAGACAAAAGAAACATTGTATGTGTAAGAGAAAAGCCTTGATTCTACACTAAATTATTATTATTATTGTTATTTTTCATCATGATACTTAGGTTGAACTCTTTGACACAATCAACGGCTCTGGTGCTCTCCCACTAAAATTAACTTGAATTCCTATATTCTTTGATAAATTGTCATTCAAAATGATATAAATTAATTTTGTTTTGGAATTAAAAACTAAATTTACAATTAATCATAAGTTTTTTCATGGATTTTGTCCTCACGTATAAGTGATCTCCAAACCCAAATAAAATTTACACAAATAAAATGGTGAATTCGTTTCTTTCGATTCTTTGGTAGAATCTATAAACTCTCCATAGCAAAAACCGTGATGTGAATATTTTACATGACATGTTTTTTAGTCAAATCGAGAGCATCTTCAAGGGCATATTATCCCATTTTGTGGAGATTTTCTCGTATACACAAGTAAGACGTTTAAACTAGTTTTAATCCATTATGGCTTATGTTGGTCACAAGAGTTCATCAAGCAATGTTAAAAGTGTTTTATTCAAAGAAGTAACTCCAATCGTCTAATAAGGTTACAACTTGTACAATTCGATCAAATTTCAAGTTCAACGTGTTCAATATTATGTCCATGGTTCTCTCAAGTTTAGATAGACAAGACAACTAATGAATTCTTCTTTTAATGACATGTAAAAGTTATAGATAGTCGACTCATCGTCATTGTCGACTGATTACTCAAATGTTTAATGATAATAAAGCAAAGCGCAAGTTCGATTACCTAATTTTCACGTGTTGTCCATAATAACAAAGCCCAACTGCATTAAGAAACACACATAAAATACAGTGATACAGACGAGGGGAAAATATATTTTTTGTTATGGGCGGTGCTTTGGACGTCTAAAAGCTAACGTGCACCGCACATTACTACAACGTTAAACAAAATTAATTTCCCAAAGTTTGAGCCTAAACAAGAATTACCACTATAATTTCTTACATGATTTTGGCATTATGCGAATGTGGATTTTTGGGTGCTTTGGAGTTACTAATCATTAAATTACTTTGTTGAAACTGATATTGTAACTCCGAGACAACAGAGCTCATTTAAAGTTTTCTAAAGTGGGAAGAGATTGACTGTGGTCCGGAAAAGATCTGCTAACCTTCGAAATTTAATTGAAATCGTGATTTTGAAATCGTTGATTTGGATCGACGTGAATTTGTCAACGTTTCGATTTTGAACTGAATCAAATTATTCGGGCGCAATTTGTTTAGATTTTGATAGTTAAAAACTGTTGGAATAAAACAGAAACGTTCATCAAACCTAAAAAGGGATAATTGCAATGGAGGTCTCAAACTTTTTTTTAAAAAAAGGGCAAGTTACACTCGAATATTTAAAGCGTAGTAGCGAAAGTGCCAAAAATTAGCATTTGACCGTAATTTGACAATTTGAAAAAAAAGGGGCAAATATGATTTTTAACCTTTAATTAATTAAAAAAAAGGATAATTTCAAATTTGTACAACAAAGGTTTCAAACTTTTAATAAATGTGGGCCAAATTTTAAAGTTCGATAAGCTCTAACCCTTTAAACTTTCAATGGACAATGATATGACAATTTGATAAGTTTGATAATCATTCGAAAAACTTATAAAGTTTGATGGTCAATAAAAAATATTGTGCAAAGTTCAATGGCTATTTGGATTTTTAACCCGAATTTAAGCATTGAGGTTGGGTGGATGAGTGAATCGAAAAAGATGAATATTTCTGATCAGTTGATTAATATTTGAATGGAAACCTTTAGAGGTCTTTTCTGCGCGCATTTATTAAATGTTTAAAACTTTCATTGCACATTTTTGAAAGATTTAGGACCTTCGATGTAAATTTTTATTTTTAATTAATTAAAAATTTAAAGATGAATTAATCCTTTTAAAATTGCTTACACCGTGAACGATCGCCGACTTTGGGTTAACTAAATGAATTCTGGATCGAAACCGTCCAGAGATCCTTCCACCGCGCAATCTTGAAGGGTTTGGGACCTCCTTTTCTACGTTTTATAGAACTGGGTATAATATACATATTTTGAAAGGCTTGATACCTCTAATGTAATTATCCTTAAAAAAAATGAATACATGCCGTAGCCAAGATATTCGATTTAATAGGTCAATTCAATATATATTTTGCCATTTGCTTTTGATTTTTGATGCATGGACCCATCTTTAAGTTAGTCCAATCAAAATTCCATATATGACTATTTTCCTTGCGTACAACAATAGAATTCCGTTTCTTTCAAATCAATAATTATTATTATTCACTCAAATCACAATAAAAATTATATTTTAAAAAGAGATATTTATAGACTTACGTCTAAAGCCAACAAAAACGACTTTTTGTTTAGAGAAGCTTAAAAATTGTCAAAAAGTTAAGATCAAAATTAATTATTAATTTTAATAGCATATTATCTACATTCACAATTATTATTCATTTTTCTACCACTAATTTCGTAGGATATACGATCTCTTTTTATCAAAAATCAGCTCTTTAGTTATATCAAACAATCGCTAAATATATCGATTGTACTATATGTACATTACAATTTATCGATTTGTTTACCAATAGATGCTGTGACGAAATTTGATTGTGTCAAAATTTTACCAGCCAAATAAAAAAAAAAAAAAACTTTTTTACTCTCTTTTTGACGAAAAATGTCTATTTACATAATATTTTACAGATTGATGATATTTCAAAATAAAAATGAATCATGCTACATGTACATTTTCTTTGACAACAAGTTGACATTGTGTCAAGTGTCTTGACATCTTTGAACAATTATTTTTTTTTTAAAAAAACACATTCCCGTC
Source organism: Fraxinus quadrangulata (assembly GCA_903798255.1). NCBI lineage: Eukaryota > Viridiplantae > Streptophyta > Magnoliopsida > Lamiales > Oleaceae > Fraxinus > Fraxinus quadrangulata. The sequence continues at coordinate 13,908 of CAIGRB010135105.1, forward strand.
CATTTCAATTTGAAATTCAATGAAATGTAAACCACAATGTACACAAGAGAATGTACAAGTGGTTTTATCCAACGAAAATGAGGAGGTTTTATTTTTTTTTATTTTTTTTTTGATGAGATTTTGACCTAATTAAATTTCGTCACATCATCTTCTGTTAAACAAATTTGTAAATGAAGATATACATGTAGCACAATCACTTTTCGACACTTCATGAATTTGTAAACATTATATAAATGGTGATCTACAACGAAAATGTGAATAATAATTACACGGGAAAGTTCGAATCTCTCTCTACATGAAGTATATATAAGATAAAGGGTTCTAATCAACCTGGCTTAACAGGGTTATCTCTCTCATTTACTCTTCCTCTCTCTCTATAAAATAATTCTGCTTAATTTTGATAGTTTTATGGGTAGTAGAACCCAACTCAGATCCCATTGTTCTTGTCTATTAGCCAGTTATCATTCCAAAAAACCCTTGAGTTATCATTCCATTTCTTCTTCTCTCCATTGCAGCAGCACTGAAAGATTCTAATTGAAGTTTAAACGAGAAGATTTGTGCAGTGATTGTGTACTTAAACCTCTGGATTCAATTTTTTTTCCAAATGTCCTCAGAATTTTCTCTTCATATTCTTATCTTCATTTTTGTAGTGATGGCAGGAGGTATATTCAAATCTTGTAATTCCCATTTTTCTTGTTGCATGTGTAGAATGTAAACCCTATTAAGCTGCTGTTTGGTTCTATTTTATCATGAAAATGTATTTTGGAATAGTAAAAAGTGGGAGAATGTATGGTCGAAAAATAAGTAAAAGTTTTTTATTTGCGTGTAAAATTATTTTACGAGACAAAATTAAAAATAAGCGTTGAAAAAATGAATTTTAAAATAATGGGCTCAGGGCTAAGATTGAACTACCAAGGTGTTTAATCATTTGATTTGTGTGTATATTCTCATTTATCATGAATGGCGTTTTCAATTTCTATTTTCCAGGTAGTTTTGGGGCTACATTTACCATGATAAATCGGTGTGATTACGTTGTATGGCCTGGAATACTAGCCAATGCGGGCAGTTCCAGGTTGGATAGCACTGGATTTGAACTTCCGCCGGGCGGCACGCGGTCATTTCAAGCTCCGCCGGGCTGGTCGGGGAGGTTTTGGGGCAGAACCGGCTGTTTTTTCGACGGAATAACCGGGCAAGGAAGTTGCGCCACCGCTGATTGTGGGTCCAACCAGGTGGAGTGCAATGGAGCCGGAGCAAACCCACCAGCAACCCTAGCTGAATTCACAGTCGGGTCGGGTTCCAATTCTGGTCTTCAGGACTTCTACGATGTTAGCCTTGTGGATGGCTACAATTTACAAATGATTGTCGAGGCCAGTGGCGGGTCAGGTTCCTGTTCTTCCACGGGTTGCGTGACCGACTTGAATCTCATGTGTCCGAATGAGCTGCGGACAGGAGATGGAAAAGCATGCAAGAGCGCGTGTGAAGCGTTTGGGAATCCGGAATATTGTTGCAGCGGCGCGTATGGTACTCCTGCGGCCTGTAGGCCATCCGTTTATTCCGAGATTTTCAAAACCGCGTGCCCAAAATCGTATAGCTATGCATACGATGATGCTACAAGTACATTTACATGTAGCGGAGCAGATTATACGATTACATTCTGCCCTTCAACCACAAGGTAAGGCCAAATTTGATTCGTTTCTACTTAGTATCCTTCCGCGTATGATACACTCAATTCTTATTTTCAATCTTTTTCGGGTTCTTTTCACACATTGTTCCAAGTAAATTCAAAATCGAACATGACTTCGTCCAGTTTGTTGTTAGATCCAATGAAAGATTCAAACCAAGAACTACACTATGCTAGGTCCGTTCTTATGAAATCAAGTCATTCTTATGAACGTGTCTTTTGAAATAAGTACTCAAATCCTCATGAAATCAAGTCACTCTTATGAACGTGTGTATTTTAAAGTACTCAAGTCGTCCGTCCTTAATTTAATTTTTGTGAGCAAGATAACAATTATCCAACACTGATGACATCACATCAGCAGTCAAACCGTGATTTTTTTTACTCAGCGGTGGGCATTATAACTCTTGTCCACGGTGGACTGGAGATCATATATATATAGTTTGATATTTCTTGTTATTTGAACGATGAAAGAAGAATGAATTTGACCTGCGTACATTGAAGACACAAATATAAGTGAATAAGTTTCTCCTGTGAGAAATAGTTTATACTTTTCAATGAGGTGGTGATTTAATAGAAATTTATATTTCTAGTGAAAGTTACAAGAGCAACAATTTCCACACGATGCCTTTCATAGTTGTCATCCTTTTGGATATTTGTCTTTATGATTAATCAATTGAGAATAAAAGTATCAATGATGGAAATTGTGAAGAATCTTTTTAGTGACTTGCTTTCTTTTACATTAAGTGATTTCTTTTTTTGACTTTTTCCTTCCCAGAAAAGTATCTGGTTTGCTTTTTGTGCAAATTCATATTGTTTTTACAATCTCGCTGTTGAAGACATATCCTCTTTATCCATTTTACCTTTCAGAAGAGGTAGTTTAGCATGGTATCGGGGTAGACAAAGGTTTCGGATTCAAGTCCCCTTATCCCCGTTTGTACTGTTGTGTGCATGGCAGGATCAAATATGATTAGAATGCATAACTTGTCAAAAGCATCAGATTATAACTTGATATACTGCACAAGTCTTTGAATTGAAATTCTTCTCACGATTCAATTAAGAAATTTATTTTTCTACTCAAAATATAATCAGTGAAAGTCTCCGTCGATCCATTTCAAGAGGTTCTTCGCTGCAGATGTCACATAGTTTTAACTAGAAGCAGATTCGAAATAATATGAACTTTCGCAATATGTTCTCTCAATAGAATGTTTTGTGTATCTTGCCATTATACTCTCAATTTTATATCCTTTTGGTAAAAACCAATTGTTCTTTTTTCTTGCAGTCAGAAATCTTCAAGGGATTCTTCATCACCAGCCACCCCAGGGACAACAGACGAGCCACCATTGGCTACAGGAACAGTAGATGGTTCGGGTTCACAAGAAAACCTGCCCACGTGGCTACCAAATTTTGTCATAGGTGGTTCATCGAACACCATTTCGAATTCTGGCTTGCACTTTACTCCAGTTGCTTCTGCAGCAACCTTCTTGATGCTCTATATTCTTCAACTGTAGATTCAGACACCCATTTTCTTGAATTCAATTACAAGCAAGGACATGCACGTTCTAAGAGTACAGTTTTCGAGTCCATGTAGATAAAAGCTGAAATTCTTGTTGTTCGGTCAAGTAAGGGAAATTCCATTAAGTTCGTACTATCTAAATGCAAATGTCGACAAGGGCAAAGGCGATGCCATTGGGTCCCGAGCATTTCATTTGTGACCAGATGGTATTCTAAAATGCGATAAAAGTCTCATTTTAGTCAATGATGTGTAACTTTCTCTTCATTCTAGATTATTAGAACCAAATCGATGTTATTGTTAGGTGCACAGTGTTGTTTTTCTTGTAAGAATCAAAAAAGGGTTTTCTTGAAACTTATTATTATTTTTATATTCTTATTGAATTAGAAGAATGGAAAAAATAAATTAGAATTTGCTTCATTATGAATCCATGGTAGGTGATGCTCCCTTTATCTACTTTTGCTTGAATTACAAATTTGGTAGTTGTGTGATCTTGGCCGCAAATTTGATAGAATCAAGTTGTCTGCCACAAGGACCTACCATCTTATAGATATGTTATTATTTGCAACATTATGGGTGGTTAGTTGTATCCATATTCATGATGTTGTACCGACTTTGGTATTAATGGAAGCAATCAAGTACAAGATGTCCCGACTATAAAGAAAGTTGTGCGTTTAACGTTCTCAATAGAAAATGTTAGAAGTCCATAGGTTAATTGTTAAGAATCTTCTAATAGATCTAGTTCTCATCTTTTCCAATCGAACGTGCAAGTTCAGTTCGAGATTAAACCCTTGTTTGAGCTCTATTATTTTAAAAGAAAAAAAAATTGATTTTGAAATAATATTTTTTGAAAAATATGTGGTTAAAATGTAAGGAAATTTTTTGAATTTATGTGTAATATTATTTTATTGAAAAAATGTGTGGTTGATAAAAAGAGAGAAAAATGAACTAAAATTTAATGGGGGCCAAACATGGGCTTATAATGATGATTTTTAGAGTGAATTTTAAGGATGGTTGTACATGAACTTCTTTTTTTGTTCATGCTATTTACTATTAAAGTCATATTCGATAGAAATTAAAATCAGATTTTTAGTAAATTTTGATAAAAGTTGATGAAATCTGTGGTTTAAAAGTTGTAGATCTTATAAAATGTGTGGTTAAAATTAATTCTTGATTTTGATTTGAGATTTTAATCGAATTTTAATTCAAACCAAACTAGGGCTTAGGGTCTTGGTGGATGTTATTGAAATTTAAAATACAAAAAGAATGAAAGGGTATTAATTAATCACAATTCTTTATTGACAGTTGATAATTCCACTAGAAAAAAGAACATTTGATTCTAGTCTCACATTTTGAACCAATTCAAATTCAATGGATAAATGAAATATGCCATTAGATTAGTGCATCGAAAGTGCATATTAATCCTTTTGTGACAAATTCTATACTATGCCAATGACTATGAAATAGGAATAGATGTGTCTTAGGTACACATATTTAGCACTTTCCCATATTGAAGAATTAAATTATTCAAGACAGAAAAAAAAAAAAAAAAACTTATTTACTTGAATTTATATTTAGAAATGGGCTCTACAATACATGCCAAATTCAATTTTCTATTAAATGCCTAACGTGTGAGTTTCATGATTAGGTGAAAATGAGACATAACCTAGAATTTTTATTTACTTTCATTATAATATTAAATCACTTCATCTAAAGTTTTAATTTTTTTAAAAAATAAATTATTTTATTTATATTACATCTTAACAAGTGGATCCTTCAAAAGTGTATGGTCAATTTTTTAGTCTTAACTTTCCAAGGCGAATTGTTTTGGATTGCTTGTTTTAGTTGTGTTGGCTCAGTAATATTTAACTCGACGACAATAAAAAATTATAACTTATTAATTGTCTTCATTATTGTTCACTCCATTAACATATCGAAAGCGACGACGATCTTTTTAAGTACAATATATAATTGTCAAAATTTTGATTCTTTAATTGAGTTCATCGATGTTCGGTCCAGTCAATTAATCCTGTTGGCAAGTGGTTGTTATTGTTGAATGGCTGCAATTAAAAGCATACAATGTTCTGTTAGTGCATCCAAGAATAATTAGACTGAAGAACTCCAGCACTTTTCTATTTAAATAAAATATGGCTTGGAATCGAAACTCTCTCTAAGACGATTCAAGTAGTTGGGAGACTTTAGATACAATCTTTGAACGAACCTTTGAAGATTAATAATAAAACAAAACTTTGAACGAAGTAAATAACCATCGACACAGATTACATAGATACTTGTTGTATATTCTTGTGGAAACAAATATATCTATAATTCGAACGTAAATACCGATAATAATTCAATCTGTCATTATTTATATGCCACATTAACGATTACTATTTGCAAAGTCATTGATAAAACTGCTGGCAATTGCTCACAGTATTTCGGTCTATGATCAATGACGGAGAAGTTGTGGGTGTCAACGAGTTTATTCCTTTTTTTTTAGATAAATTATCGATAAATATTTAGTTGGTAACTTGATCTATTTCTTATATTTTAACATTACCAACATAAAAATTATGTTTTTAACCGTTATTATATTTCCGATAGAATTTTCATCGATAGTATAAAATATTTGTATTTGTATTACTTCATTATTGGTAAATAAAATTATCAAAGTATTTATTTTTTGACATTACATATATAAAATTCATTGGCGTTTGATTTTTTATTTATTTATTATATTTAATTATCACCAACTTCTAAACTCTTAACCTCAAAATTGAAATTATTATACTGAGAATCATGCCACGTGTACAGGGCCAACCATCATAATCCATACTTTTAAGCTAAACCATAAGGAAAATGCTAAAGAAACATAACCCTTCACATAAGGGTGTCCATAATGGACATCCGGTGCCCCCCTATTGGAAGGGGCGCAGGTGGAACCCGTGCTCCCTCCAATAGAAGGGCGCCGAGTGTCCATTATGGACACCTTATGTGAAGGGTTATGTTCCCTTAGCATATCCCAAACCAAAAGTACCACATCATATCCACTAAGCCAAGCAACATCTTCTCTGCCTACAGAAAAATCCTAACCTCCGGCGAGATATGTTCACTCCGCCCAAACCTCGAACCACCTCTCCATAAAATTTTCTAGTAGAAAAAACCTGTCAATGAAAATGATATCGTCGGAACTCAACCGGACGTGACATCCCCAAAGCCTAAAACGGGTAGAATTCCGTCCACCGCTTCAATCCCGAAAACTAAAAACTCCCATCTCTCTCTCTACACACTGCCACCATATTTCCATCACCAACTATCATTGCATATACAAAACAATATTGACATTCCTTAATCACCAACAAGACTGAAATGGGGCTGTAAAAGAAAAAGATCCAGCTTGGATGCAAAACCATCGTTCTTTGTACCCTATTCTATCAATAATTATGTACTAGTAACATTACCCTAATTTTTTTTTACTTATAAATGATATTTTACTTACAATCATCACGTGACCACATGTTCCTCAAAATTGAGTGACAGTTACTAGTTCAACCCTAAAATCACATAATAGGTAAATAACGCAAAATTAAATTTAAAAAATTAAAAGTAACAAGTCACTTTTTAATTGTTTTAGATGTTTAGTCAATCAAGTCAAGTTATCATATATTGAATTGCCGCAATAAATAATTAAAGTAGCAAATAATACAAGATTTTATGACGGAGAAAATTCTTAATTGAGTAAAAACTTTGAGACCAAGCCAATATTTTTCGCTATAGACAATAAGAATTTATAGTATGATCATGCCTAGAAAACTCACTAGACTCATTGATCTAATTCCTGTAATCTCCAAGACCCACCGGAACGCGCTTCACTCACACATGCTTCTGATTTTCTAGAATTGTCCCTCTCTTATGGAATACCAAGAAAGCATTGTTCTTGTACTCATCCTGTGCTTCTGGTCTAACCTCCCTCAATCTTCAACAACCTCTGAAAGCTATTGAGAAAGTACATTCCTAATGATATCTACGAAGTGAGTGCTTTGGATTATATGAAATTCGATGTTTTCCCCAAATTTATGATTGATTGATCTTAAAAATCAAAATGTTAATCTAAATTGTTGTACGTGTTTTTGGATTTTGGAATGATGTTATGAAGATGTAAAACAATGATCAATCACTACAAAAAGGTATTGGGCATTATGTATTTATAATATGAGGCGTTTATGTAATATATGATAGATAAAACTCTTAAATAACGCAATCTAGGATTTCTCGAAAAATACCGTCGCTCGAGCGCCAGGCTAGCGACATGCGAGTGAGAGGTGTGTCGTTCGAGCGAGAGCTGGGAGACAATGATTTAGTTTTGGATGCTCGAACATCAATTAGGCGACATGCTAGCGTAAATTCTGCGACTTTTTTTTTTCCATATTTGAACCCAAAAATTCCTAGTTCAGCTATACAACCCTCCAATTTTATTTATTTATTTATTTTTTAAACTTTTACAACTCTTTTGTAACAATCTTACTCTTTTACAATAATTATTTTGTTTAAAGAATTGCCATTACAGCTAAAAACCTAACAATCTCCTCATTGGCATTCTATGACACAACTATACAATACAAGTTAAGGATGTAAAAACAAAACTAATCTACCTAAACTCAAACTAAATGTCTGTCTCTTACATTGGTTGAAACCTATTTCCTGAAATCGATAATTCAAATATTAAATGTAAAAGTACATAATACATGAAATATAATAATTGAAACACACTATCATATGCTAGATAGATTGAGAAACAATACTAATGTTAATATGAGACGTTTATGTAATATATGATAAATAAAACTCTTAAATAACGCAAACTAGGATTTCTCGAAAAACGTCGTCGCTCGGGCGCCAGGCTAGCGACATGCGAGTGAGAGGTGCGTCGCTCGAGCGAGAGCTGAGCGACAATGATTTAGCTTTGGATGCTCGAACATCAATTAGGCAACATGCTAACGTAAATTTTGCGAATTTTTTTTCCATACTCGAACCCAAAGATTCCTAATTTATCTATACAACCCTCTAATTTTTTTTTTTAAACTTTTACAACTCTTTTGTAACAATCATATTCTTTTACAATAATTATTTTGTTTAAAGAATTGACATTACAGCTAAAAACCTAACAATCTCCTCATTGTCATTCTGTGACAAAATTATACAATACAAGTTAAGGATGTAAAAACAAAACTAATCTACCCAAACTCAAACTGAATATCTATCTCTTGCATTGGTTGAAACCTATTTCCTGAAATTGATAATTCAAATATTAAATGTAAAAGCATATAATACATGAAATATAATAATTGAAACAGACTATCATATGCTAGATAGATTGAGATACAATACTGATGTTAACTAAAACACAAACTAAAACATTAATATCACAAAATCTCAAAACACAAAAAAGTTAAGCATTCAAAAAAAAAAAAAAAATCATCTCCCATTAAAAAAAATCTCACCCTTATTACAAAATAAATAAAATTTAAATGCAAAATAAACTAAAATTTAAATGCATATCGCATCAACTCTCCCCATTTTTGTATCAAATGACGAAGGTAACAATAGTATATAATAACTCAAAGATACAATTGATAATATGCACAAGTATAATTAATGATCAGTACACTTTTCTACACACCCAGTTCAAGTTTAAATTGAGTAAATTGTACAAGTGACTCATGTGTGTTAAGTGCCACTAATTTCTTGTGATCAAGACTCCAAACTTAAATTTGTGAGAAATGACATGCTAAACATCACCGTTAAACAAGTTTATTCCCCTACTAATGAAAGTCAAACCAATAATGCATATTATGACCTATAAATGAAGCTCATTTCTCATGTATATCATTATTTTCTCCACTTTACTTTGAACATATATACATTTTCAAATAATTTATATTTTTCTTTTTAAACTCATTATCTTTCTCTTTAATTTTTCACATTTTATGTGTAGATTCTTCTTCATTAAGCGCCTAAGATGACCCCTGTAACGAGTTTTAGACCGATGACTCCAAATCAGTTGAACATAAGACATCATATTATGAGAAACTCCTCGAGCTTAATTAGAGTCAAATAGGCTTCAAAGAAGAGTACAAAATGAAACATTTTTATTTTATTTCAGGGGATATACTAGAGCTTAGGTCTATTAAATTAAGGTCAATTCATGTTCAAGGTCACCTTACCAACAGATGACGGTCATCCCAAATCTTACACACGCGGTCAAGACTTACTTACATGATCATTTTGTGTAGTGCAGTACATGAAGAAACATATACTAAGTACTCTACATTAATCTAAACAACGTGATGAAAAATATGTTACAACACATCAATTAAACTTATACTTGGTCACAACATACATGTTCAAGCAAATCATATATATCATATTGTAGTAAAGAATTTTCCCTTTATTTTTAGTTTTCAATTTTTAAATTTATTTTTATTTAAAAAAATGAACCTACGTAAAAAGTAAAATAAAATTAAAAAAAAAAAAGAGATACATACAATAATAAATGAATTAATTAAAAGGCATAAATCTGCATCCAAATTACATAATCAATTAGGTATACAAATACTCTTACCTTTAAGAGCATCGTGATCAATTTCTAATTTTTCTGATCACTATTTTCACCCAAACTTAACTAGTGGAAGACTTATTCCGAGTCAACCCTATCATAAATTTGGTCAAATGACTCACTTGATTAGTAAGGAAGTTAACTTGACCATCAAAATCCTGATTTCTAACTCTATTGAAATTCCGATTTCTATTTCTATTTCAATTCAGGAATTTATGACACCAAGGTCTTATATGTCCTAACTCACCACAATTGAAACAAGTAGGGATAAAATCAGGTCCAAAGTTATGTGGTTGCTGATATCTATTCTTAGGTTTGTAGGTCTTACACTGTCTAGTAGGCTTCTGTCCTACAATACCCTTATTTTTTAGCTCATGATTAGGGATGGTTGGTGGCATAGATAAAAATGGTTTTGAAAGTATTAGCCCTATTATGATCGGTCTGATTATATCTCAGGCCTCCCTTATTCTTAGGGGACTTGTTCAACCCCAAAAGACTGTCCAGATTTTAAGATCCATTAGATAAAGTAAGATATTGTGACTTGGAATATTCAAGTTCGTTTAGAAAGTTCTTAACCTATAATTATAATTTTCATTTTCAACGGTCAACTTACTAACTCTTCTAGAGGATTTATCAAGTTTACTTGTAAGATCTTTAATCTTAAAGTCTAGGAATCGATTTACAATTTCTCATTTGTTGAGACCTAAGGTAGACTTCTGAAGGTTAGCTACAAGTTTTTATCTAACTGGATTAAATTCGTTGACCTTCTTAAGCTCAACTTTATTCACTTTCTTAATCTTATGACCCTCTTCAAATAAATTTTGATAAGCCTCACGAATCTCACCTTTATTTTCAGAAACTTCTTCAGATTGTCCATACCATCCTTATCAGATTCACTTTTAATCCTATCAGTGAATGCCATAAACTTCATACTTTCCTCGTGTGTAGACATCTCACTTTGATTATCCGATCTAGACTTGTCATCAGTGAGAGTTGCATTCATAGTTTTAACCCAATTTCTCTTAATATTAGGGCACTCAAATCTATAGTGGTCAAAACCTTAACACTTATGACATTTCACAGATTTAGATCTCTTTCTAGACTTACTGGAATTGCATCTATCTCTCACTTTAGTCTTCTTCTTATTTCAAATATTTTTTGAAAATTCTTAACAAAGTAGGCTATTTTCTCATCATTAAGTGATTCCGAATCAGCTGAATCATACTCTTCTTCCCTAACAATGTTCAAGTCTATAGACTTGTTCTTTTTAGGTTGAAATATGGCGAGTTCATAAGTTTGGAAAGATCCAACCAACTCTTGAGTCTTAACAACATCTAGATCCCTGCTCTCTTCGATAATCATAACTTTAGGTCTAAATTTTTCAGGTAATGATCTTAGATTTTTTCTCACCTAGGTTAAAACTAGAATTAACTATGTCATTCAAAATCGCATAAAAGTCATCGAAAGTCTCATCATCCTTCATCCAACATCTGTAACTTAGAATTCTTAACAGCCTGAGTTCCCTCATGTGTGATCTGTAAAATATCCTAAACCTATTTAACAACTTCACACATAGACACAAACCTAAATTCTTTAGGTGATACGGTCATAAATAGAGCATGAAACCTTTTACTATTCCAATTACACTTATCTAAATCTTTCTTAGACCAAGTTAAAATATCAGTAGGAGTAACTACACCTACAACTATGGTAGATGAGACAGTCCAACCATTCACTACGCTCAACAAAATACACTCATCCATAAATTTCAAGAAAACTCTCATTCTAACTTTCAATAGGCATAGTTATTACCATCAAAATATGGCGAGACAAATAATGAACTACTAATCTAGAAAACTAGGGTTATGAATCAAATTTGGGCTCTGATACCACTTAACAGTTACTAGTTCAACCATAAATTCACCTAATAGATGAATAATGCAGACTTAAATTTATCAATTAAAAGCAACAAGTTACTTTTTAATTGTTCTATATGTTTAGTCAATCAAGTCAAGTTATCCTATATTGAATTGTTGCAATAAAAATTAAAGCATTAAATAACATAAGATTTCATGACGGAAAAATCCTTAACTGGGTAAAAAGTCTGGGATCAAGCCAGTAGTTTCCACTATAGACCATAATAACTTAAAGTATGATCAAGCCTAGAAAACCCACTAGACTCGCTGATCTAATTCCTGCAATCTCTAAGACTACTGGAACGTGTTTCACTCACACATGTTATCGATATTTTGGAATTGTCCGTCTCATCTGAAACACTAAGAACGTCTCGTTCTTGTACTCTTCATGTGCTTTTGGTTCAACCTCCCTCAATCTTCAGTAATCTCTAAAAGTTATTGAGAAAGTACATTTATAATGCTATCTAGAAAGTGGGTGTTTTGGATTATATGAAATTCGATGTTTTTTTCCAAAATTGTGGTTGATTGATCTCAAGAATCAAAAGGTTAATCTAGATCGTTGAATGTGTTCTTGGATCTTAAAATGATGTTATGAAGATGTAAAAAAAATGATCAACCGCCACAAAAACGTACTGGGTATTAGGTATTTATAATAGGAGGTGTTTAGGTAGTATATGATTAATAAAACTCTTGAAAAATGTAAATTAGGAATTCTCGAAAAACACTTTCGCTTGAGCGTCATGTGAGTGAGAGGTGCGTTGCTCGAGTGAGAGCCGTGCAACAATGATTCTATTTTGGACGCTTCAGCTTAAGTTGGACAACGTGTTAGTTTAAATTCAGCGACTTTTTCTTCTTGTTCCATACTTGAACCCTAAAGCTCCTAATTTATTTGTAAAACTCTCCAAAAGACTCATTGATACTCTTTTGTAACAATCATATTCTTTTACAATAATCATTTTGTATAAAGAATTGTTAATACAACTAAAAATCTAACACCAAGGAAAATATTTTCTTTAGGAGAGTAGGATTTTATTTTCCAGTGAATTCACTCTTTCTTTCTCTCTCTTATTTATCCACTCTATCTCATCTACCCACCAATAAAAAATGGATAAGTATAATATTTATCGGTTGAAAATTAAATCAATCAAACACATACTCGCAATCAAACGCATCCTTATTTTTCTAACCTCGTAAACGATAACATCCAAAAACAATCAAATAAGTGGAAAGAACTCTCCAGCAGACCCTTAAATGGGTTTCATTGTTATGTTGGTATTGAACATGGGTGCTTAAAAGATTGTTCTTTTCCATTTCCTTATTGAGCAGCGACCTAAGAAGGAAAAATCAGTACTTCTGGTTTCTTGCCTCTTTGTGTATGTATGATTTTTCTGGCGCGTGGATTGGTTTGGTGCAGCTGAATGATGGGCTCATAATTGATTACAGAAAACAGTTTGGATAGTGGTGGGTCGGTGGCTACGTGTGAGCCTCGAAAAGTTACATTTTTCATTTTTTTGTTTTTCTAATGTCTTTTGAAGTGGGGTGGTTGTTGGGGCCAATGCTTCCACCTTGGTTACATTTGTGGTGGGAGTGGATTGGCATTGGGGTGCGGGTAAGATGATTGAATTTTCCTTTATCATTTTCTAACTCATTTCCTTTTTTATGTGTTCTTTGTTTTTTAATTATTTTAATTGTTTTAAATAGGGAAAGAGAGAATGTGTAAAAAATAAAAGATCTGAGATCACGAAGTACTTTTTGTAAAGTTTTGGGACCTCAAATGAAATTTACTCTTTTAATTATTTAAAAAAGAGGTCAAATTTGTCATTTTATGTGACAATATCGGTCGAATGACAGATTATGTCATTAGGGGGCCTATTGATAAGTGTGATTTTCTAAACTTATCCAAGCCATCGAAAGTGGGAGTTTGAGAGTGCTTTTGTGAGTTGGATACTTAATTTTGTATATTTTCACAAATGTACGTGGTTGGGTAAATAGTTTTACTATAACCTTCGTTAGCATATTCATTTTATGTGGTTTTTCTGATCAAACTAGAAGTTACCAAGTAACCATGCATAGCGTTGAATAGGGAGCCGCTGAAGACCTTTTAATTGAGATATTACACTAGGTAGTGTTAGAAGAATGATAGTTATACTAATTTCAGCAATGAAGGCAATAATAAATGCAGAAGTTACGATTCCATTTCGAGTCGAGATATAGATAAATAGACACATCTTATTACAGGATCAAGGGCATTCATAGCGATTGAAGCGGTCAAAGACCAAGAAGTGAGTTATACCAAGAATTCTTCTTATGTCTAGAGAATCATGGATTTTTTGGATCATTACACCCATACATTTACAATTTATGTCATAGTATTTATATTTTTGAAAGGTGTTCTATTTCCTCGTAGTAGTTCTAGTATCGTAAGTATTTCCTTATGGGAGCATCCACAAATTTGACCAGTTACTTTAAGGAACTCGAAAAAGAAATTGGAAAACTTCAAAAGAAATATTTTCTACTTCTAAAAATTTTTAAAGGAAAAATAAATTTACTTTGAAAAGTTTCGGAAAAAAAGATCATTCTTATATTTTTTTCTTCGCAGCAGGATCGTCCTAAACTTGAATCATAGTACATAAAATATATCAGTTAAAGCTGATCTTGATACTGTATTTGAAGCAATTGTTCGAATTCCTTACGAAAAGCAACTGAAACAAGTTCTTGCCAATGGTAAGAGAGGAGGCTTGAATGTAGAGCTGTTCTTCTTAGATAATAATAATAGTAGATAGAAACTGAATCAATGGTAAGCAACTGAAACAAATTCTTGCCAATGGTAAGAAATGATGCTGGAATGTAGGGATATTCTTTTTAGATAAAAATAGTAGATAGAAACAACACTTACAAGGAAAATGTAATTTCAACAATAAATGCAAACCCCTCTAATATGATATAAGGATAAGCAAATTGTAGTCGAATGGAAGAAGTTGGCCCTTGCGATTTAGTTGTAGTCAAAAAGTCAGCAAATTGAAATTCCAGTAGCTACACACGAACATACGTGATTGCAACACATTCTACGTTGCGTTCAATATTTTGTTTTCCTAATTAAACTCGAACTTCGATTTTGACATTATGGGGCACGACTTTCAGCCTAACTAGACGTCTATAAATAGAATTTCTTCTTTCTTTTCATGGGGAGACACATTTTTGAGGCAAAATACATAATTTTATCATTATATTCTTGAAATTTGAAGGCGGAATACCTAGATTTGTATTAATCAAGGAAGGGGTTGAAGAAACGTTGTCGGGATTCATGAGCGAATAACAATAATTTTTCGGATTACGTTTCTCTTTATTTGTTATAATTGAGCTTGATGATGTTCTTTATCCTTTATTTGTGTTTCTTCATAAGCATGAGAAGCTAGTTATTTAATTGTTATGGTGAATGATGTAACTTAACTTATCGGTGTTAGTTTAATTCTAAGATTTCATGACACTTTTATGTGTTTGCTTATTGTGTGTTTAAATAAATTTAATTGCTTAATCACTAATTGATGAATTTAGGAATGATATCGATAATGAGAGATGATATATTTGTCTAGTTCATACAATAAGTGACATAAATTTCGATAATTTACATGTGTTGAAATTTATAATAGAGATATAGTAGGTTTGGATTTGCAAATAAGATTAGTTCTACTAGATAGAGATCACTAGTTAAAAATTATTAATTCGGTTGTTAACGCTAAGGCCCTATTTGATAACCAAGATTTACCTTGGAAGTTGGAAACTTTTTTCCATTTTCCACCTTTTGAACCGTTTGATAGCAAAAATTTTACCTGAAAAATGTGTTCCTCCATCCCTACTCACGCGCCACCTTTCTATGTTGTGGAGGAGTGGGGAAAGCCTTTTCTAGGTTCTGTCCCCTTTTTTTTCTAATTTTTTTAATTTTAATTTTTTTGGCATTGGAAACAAATTTCATAACCAATTATAATTTTTTTAAAACTTTAATAGACAATTTTTATGTAAAACAAAGTCAAACGAACATTAAACATTGATTAAAAAAAATGATTTTTTGGGAAAAAAATGATTCATTTTTTCTTTTCTTTTTGGCAATGGAAACAAATTTTATAACCAATTGTGGAAAAAATTATCACTTTAATGGACAATTTTCATGTAAAATAAAGCCAAACGAACACAAAATTTAAAAAAATGTTGGGTGAAAGTTATACCAATCAAATACACTTAATTAACAATTCCCTGCAAAAAAATTTCTAGGCAATTACTTTATCTGTAATTCATTTTCTTTCCACTCATTTTCTACTATTGTAATCAAACAGACCCTAATAGAAAGAGGCTTTGGGATATTGAATTATATGAATGTCAATTGATTTAGCTGAAATCGAAATTCCTAACTACATAATCACGTGAGTTTCAAGACAAAGTCTTCAATATTCAATTGTGTTGGATAGATTTTAGTATATTTCTAGTTTAAATTCAATTCTTAAATCATTAATTGGTAAACACATTAGTTTAATTTGAAGTTAGGTTTAGAATACAAATTGATAGTAAGTAATTAGATTTTGAGGGAATGATATTTGGAGTTCGATCCACTTTATTAATTGTCAAGACACAGTACTTGGGGGTTTAGACGAACACCTATAATGCTTATTTTTTCAATTGTTGGGGATGTCTGGTGTCATTCTTAAAGGCTAGGGGACCAAATATGCATTTTTTCCCTATTTATAAACATCAAAGCAAATAAAATTACATAAGCATTCGCTTCACAAATTATAAATCATTTATAAAAAGGAATAATAATAGATCAAACGAAATGTGTGAATAATAAATGAATAATAATTATGATTGTATGGTTGAAACTAATATTTGATTTTGTCTAAATTTATGAGGGATTGGAAGAACATATGCTTGCTAGTTTTTTTGGCACCAATTTTGGATGATTTAAAAATCAC
>CAIGRB010135127.1:0-15566 GCA_903798255.1 Fraxinus quadrangulata
CCATTCCGACATAATCCTTGAACACGTCTTCAAAATCGAGCACTACCACCTCAAAAAGTTTTTGGATTAAGTTTTGAGCACTATTAATTTGATTATTGGTTGAATTTCCAGTCTTCTTCGACGAGCCTTCATGCACTCGCCTTACCTGAATTTGGCTAGCCCTTCTCCTCATCTCTTCTTCTTCAGTCGGTGGTGATGAAGTGGGTTCTTACTATGGGATTATGGTGATGGTGATGTTAGTGGGTTCTTGTTGTGGCTGTGACTGTAGCTTTGACGATGGTGTTTCGATCTCTTTTGTCAGGTAATCCTGATAATAGGTGGGATCTGGTGTATTAGTAGGTAATCTCTTACTCCGTTTCAATGGCTAGAGTTTGTTGTGCAGTCATTATTGTAGCTTTTTTTACTGATGGCAACGGTGATGTAGGCGTTGGGTTTGCGCGATGGCATTGACCGCTGTTGCTAATATTGGTGATTTTGGTAAGAGGTTGGGGAAGAAGGGAAGATGATGGGTGGTTTTTGTTAAAAAAATGTAAAGTTATACTTTTATCTTTTAGAATTATTTAAAATTATGTTCAATGTTATTCGTTTGGTTAACTAACAATCAAATTAATAGCTTCCTTTCATTTGAACTTCGACTACGACATTTTGAAATATTCGGTATCGTGAATGGCACAAATGAAATGTTTTGACAAAATCTGCTAGTAAATGAAAAATTTGGTATCGTGGCTGCAATTTCCCCTAAAATTAAACACACACGGAGAGAATAATCTTTTGTTATATGGAAGTCAATAATTAATTTTAAGCATATTTTTATGAAATTCGTAATTTTTTAACTATGTATTTCATCAACTTTTATTAAAATATGCTAAAAATTTAGGAATTATTTTTTTGTATTTCAATTTTGTGTTTTGAGTTTTGAATTCATTTTAAATGTCAATTTTGAGATTATTGAAAATGTGTTCTTTTTGATATTTTAAAAAATTGTTTTGAAAATATCCAAAACACGTTTTAAAAATTTTGACTTATCATTTTGAATTTTATGTTTTGAGTATCTATTTTAAGATTATTGAAAATGTGTTTTTTTTGGTATTTTGAAAAATTATTTTGAAAACACCCAAAACGCGTTTTGAAAATTTTGACTTGATTATAATTGAAAACACAAAAAACGACTCGTTTTGGTTTTTTTTCTTTTTTGTAAAATTTTAAATTTTTAAAAATATATTTTTGAAAATAAGTTAAAATAGAAAACTCTTGATAACGGTGAATACAAGTTACCCTTAATTTTTAACACCCAGCGCATGCTTCCCTCACCTGGCTTCACTGCCAAGATCCTGTTGGTTCGTTTCTGGGCTTTGCTGCTATTCTAGGGTTTCCTTACAAAATAGCGCAAATTATTGTAAATTTCTCTCCATCCAATTCTACATGTTCGTCTTTGACATCTATTGTTTCGATGGTGCCAAGTTTTATTAATTGAAACTAAAAGTTTCCAATTTTTCTGCGAAGTGATTTGATAAATTTTGTCCCGAATCGATGTCGAGTTCCGATAAAACGATGGAAGAACAGCTGAAGGCTGCTGGGAACAGGCTTCTTCAGCCTCCGGATTCTCTCGATGAACTCCTGCCTTTACTTGATGTAAGCCCTAACAATAGTCTTTTCGATTTTTTGATAAGCACAGTGATCTATTCCTTATTTTTGTTAAATAAATTGGGTTTTTTGGTTTAATTTGAATAAATAAACGGAAAGCCTGATGCTTACAAATTATTTCGGTACATATATTTACAAAGTGGAAGAAAATGTTGGTATTATTCTGTCTTATGGCTTTTTATAATCGTTTCTCCTCTTTGTTCTGTTTCCAGCAAATTGAGGATCTTCTCTCAAAAGTGGAGCAGTCGCCGGTGAAATCCATCCAAACTGCTCTTTCTCCACTAATGAAGGCGTTGGTTGCGGATGAGCTTTTGAAGCATTCAAATGTTGATGTAAAAGTTGCTGTTGCTTCTTGCATAAGTGAAATTACGAGAATTACTGCACCAGATGCTCCATACGATGATGAGAAAATGAAGGTGAGGTGCATATACTTCCACTTGCATTCTCTTTTTCGCCTCTTGTTTTCTGTCTGTATAACATTTCATTTGGCTATAATGCAGGATATCTTTCAATTGGTTGTATCATCTTTTGAACATTTATCTGACCAATCCAGTAGATCGTATGCTAAGAGGACCATGATACTTGAAACTGTGTCCAAAGTTAGGTCCTGCGTCATCATGTTGGATCTAGAATGTGATCAATTGATAACTGAGATGTTTCAACATTTTCTTAAAGCCATAAGGTAGGATATCTCTAATGAATTTCTGCTTTGTAGTTCTTATCCTGCTGTCGCTAATGTAATGCCCTTGTTTTGCAATTTTATCTCTTCTTTTGTCACGGATTACTTAAATCTTTGAACCCAAGACAGAATGGCAGATATACACGGACTTGATCTCTTTTATCCTCATCAATTTTTATAATAATACATGGTTCTAAGTTATCCCAAAATTTGAAGAAATTCTCAAGCTTTGCTATTTATTTTGTTGTTGTCAAAATAGAAGGTGGAGATTCTTATGCTTTTGTTTCATTTGTGTGCTTTTCTTTTTTGAGAAGAGCATTCTTTAATCTGTGGCCTCTAGTTCACATCTCAACATTTATTTACTTTGATGCATGTATCACCAGCAAATTTTGAGGCGCAATTGATGTGTTCTAGTGCGTACAGAAGCTTATGGTTATATGACTCTTAGTATGTTACTTGGCAATGCTGTATATAAAAATATACGCCCCCTATTGGCTAGCTATGAATGCTTAAAATTACAATAATGCCTATCATCCCTCAAAACCTCGTTGATACATTTGTTTATTCTTGTTTTCCATTTTTCTCTTGGAAAGAACTTGTACATCTTGTGCTGTACATGCATTTATTTGTAAGGGTGGGATATAACTAATCACTTTCTTCAATATGTTATCTCTATGTTTAACAACTGAATCAGCCATTCAGGAAAATTATTGATGTATGATTTTTCATTTTATGCATTTCCTGAAGAAGAGAAGATAGATACATTTTGTAGGCAAGGTGTTATAAAACAAAAAATTGATGGTTTCCTTATCTTTCATCCATCAATTTATTGAAGGTTTGGGATATGTATATATGCGTCGAAGGCCTATTCTTTTACTAACAACAATGAAGATAATGATTGAAATGTACATTTATACGGAAATCATATGAAAAGAATAATGATTGAAATTTCAACATATGCCATTTTAGTAGCTATCTCATGGTGAAATAAATTGCACCTTATGACATTTAAATCATTAGTTTAAATTTTTATTACATGCACATGTGGCGTTGCATATGATTAATTGCCTTGAACCCTTTAAACTGGCTTAAATAGTCTATTGTTGTTTGTTTGAATAAAATATTGGTTTGGAATATGCATTACATTTGTCATATTTTTATGTATTGGTGGAAGCGATGTTGTCCATTTCTGAGACTCATTTATATCATTAATTAACTTTTTATTTTTAAAAAAATATGTTAATTTTACTATGCAACTTATCTTTATTTATGATATGTTCCAAAGAGATGGGCTTGTATTCTCTCACAACTGCTGACATATTGCTTGTGGAGCTTCCAGAGATTATCACCCAGAGAATATCTTCACATCCATGGAGACAATTATGACTGTTGTATTAGATGAAAGTGAAGCTATCTCTCCAGAACTGCTTACCATCCTTTTGGCTAGTGTGAAAAGGAACAATGAGGTAAATTTTCCTTACATTTTTTTTTTTTACTAATTTTAATCTTTTGTATTTCTCATTGCTAATAAACATTCTGGTTCCAGGAGTTTCTGCCAGTTTCAACGAAATTGGGGGAGAGAGTATTTGAGAGATGTGCAGTCAAGCTTAAACCTTACCTGATACGAAGTTTAAAATCTTTGGGGATTTCTTTGGATGATTATAGTGAGGTTGTCACTTCTGTGTGCAAATGGACTGGTGGTCCTACTGGTCATAATAGTGACAGTACCTGTGTCGACCAGTCGGTATGCTTTCTTTTATTTACAACTAATTGTTATTTTTGCCAATGGTATAAATATTGTTAGCATGGAAACAACTGTTTCTTTCTTGACATACTTCAGTCCAGCTTCAAGTTCTTCTTCTCATGCAACAGTATGATCCTAGTGCTTCCTTCATTCTATACCTTCTTCCCTTTTCTGAGTATTGTTTACGTAACTCTCCACATTGCTTTATTTTGTTTATTAGAAATAGAAGCTATTATAATAATTTATTGCACTGTATTCTATTAATGATTGTGGTATACTTGCTTAATTGCCGAGAAGCATGGCATTTCTGTGGCAGTTGATAGTTGTTTGGTTTGGCATTGCTTAAGATTTTGACCTGTATGGCTACGGGTACTATATATGATAATCTTTTGTTTTGGGACTTGTACAAGTCATGGAACAAAAAGTACTAGCCTGTATTGAATGGGAGTTCAATAGTCTTGCAATCCCCTCTTTTATGGTTCTGAAGTTATTTTACCATCTTCTCTGGTTCTTCCCTGAACAGCTGGCGGTTTCTCTATTAAATTCAGTAATCGGGATAAGTTATCATTTGAACCTCATTGTTGTATGAGCAGGTGACAATAGATGTTGCCGGTGGGACAAGTCTCGAAGAAGAACATCCCGATGTCAAAGTATTGCCCAAGTCAATTTTGAGTAATGGTGTCAACGAGACTGCTAATGGAGTAATTTTGACTGATGTAGATTTCAAAAAGGCAGGATCTTTTGATGCTAAATTGACATCTGAGACCGAGTCTGATGATTTGGCTACTCAAAAACAAACGAATTCAGAGTCTAATCCAGAGCAAGCTGCTGGGCAAAGAGGAAAAAGACCTAGTTCTTCAAATAATTCAACAGAAATTTCTGGTATTGGTGACAACGAAAGAGGAGTGGAGCAACTGCCAGTTCACCTAGGCAGTCGGGGCAAAGACGTGGCAACTGTTGAGGCAGAAAAACCATTGGATAAAGTAAAAGAGACCAGGATTCAGCTTTCTCCGTCAAAAGCATCTGAGAGAAAAGATGTAAATGTTGCATTTCCATCTCCAACTGGCGTTCTTCTTGATGAGAGTCGTCCAAAGAAGGCTGGTCGGCCCAAAAAGAAAGAGAACTTGGTTAAAAACAAGAGAGTATCTGTTGATGCTGCATCTAAGAAGGCATCTGATGGAGCAAGTGATTCAGAAACAAAGAAGCACAGGCGCTTTGGAAAACGAGAACCTGCTGAGATTCCTGAGAATCAAGTGTTGGCTGAGGAAGATACACGTGAAGATGGTGGCACCACAAGTCAGTCAGAAGCAAACTCGCCAAATCAGACAGATGATAAAGTGGATGCTAATAATGAAATGAAGGCTGGATCCTCATCAAAGAATGAAGATGACAAAAAGCATGAGCATGTAAAAGCTAGAGTAGATAAAGATAAATTGAAATCCTCTGCTAAAGATGATGCCAAAGTATTTCAGATTTTCTCTAATTTGCTGTCTTGGTTCTCTGTTACTTCTGTTGATCACTGGATTATTTAGTCCTAATGCTATTCTTTGTCACCTTTTCTAATAGGACATGGTTGCTTCTCTGAGGTCTCCAAAAAAATCAACTAATGTTGAAAGCAATCGGGAAGAAACTCCAAGAATGAGTACCAAGAGAAAGGGTACTCCAGGCGCAGACAAAGTAAGTACTTGCCTACCATTGATATGACTCATTTCATCAACTACCAGGCATCATGTTACATTTTTTGTTCGACTGTTTGCATGTTCAATTTTTTTTTTCTATCTTTTATTCAGCTTCTTAATTTACAACACTTCTATTTTTATTTTTCACAAGTTAATTTCCTTTCCTTTTGCACTAGATGATGGATGCCTATATGCCTCAACAAGGCATCACTGTTAGGCAGTATTAGCAAATGACTAACACTGAGGGTTAGCAAGAGAACCATCCAGTTCTCGTACCGAGTTAGGCAACTATTTTAGCCAATATTTTTGCAAGTGAATACATGCGTTATTAGTTTCGTAAATTCTCTCTTGGATCTAGAATGATCAGTTGCTTCATCTTGTATTTTTCTTTTCTAACTTGTTTGCACAGAAAAAATTCTGGATTTGAGTTTTCATTGGATTCTGTCAATAATGTTATGTTTTGTCTTTTACAAGCTTTTATAATGCAATCTGTTTCTTAAAACTTCTCTTTTCTTTCTCCCGGGTAACACAGAACAAGTTATGGAATTAAGTTCTTCCCCCTGGGTTTTATAGTGATTAGTTGCTCCATTTTGTAATTGTTCATCTCTATCTCATTAACATCGAACAAGTTAAGAAATTAAGTGCTCTCTGGCATATTGTCAACAATGTATCATTCCAATTGCCACCTCTTACCTCCAATTTCACATTCAACAAACTCCAGAACTGTGAAGGAGTTTTCAGAAAGCAGCACACAGACATGTTAAATAAAATGCTTTAGATTTTTCTTTTGAAGAGTGGCTAGATACTGTGTCAAGACTGTACTACTAGCAGTCTAGCACCAACGAAATAAAAATATTCATGTATCAAAATTTACAGAGTAGATATAAAACAAATTCAGGGCATTGTCCCTCGTGTCAGATATTAAAAAGATCTAGGCTATGTTGTGGAATTTTAAAAACTTACGAGCACAAATATGTTGGAAAACAAAAAAAGGTAAGCAACGGAGAATCAAAACAAAACAATTAACAATTCAAACACTGATCACGGAATAACTAAACTAACTTCTAACTATAAGAAATACATGATATTTAAGATGAAAGAACATTCAATTTAATTAGTCCCAGAAAGAACAAACTATAAACATTTAAGCGCAAATTAAAACAAATAAAACGATAATCACTTAGTTAAACAAAGTTTCTTCATCTACTAAGTATATTAAAATGTCATAATAAAATAGAAGATGTAAAATAGATAGAAATGACCACAGATCAAAAATCTTGAATAGCTTTCGAGTCTTACGTTCGTCTTATCTTTTTTATCACCTGCGTGACTGCTACCTTTTTTCTGCATTTTTGCTTCTGTCGCTGCTCCTGTATTCATTCTGTTCGTGTGTTTATTATTAACCTTTTATAATTGCATGGTTGCAGAGTCGTTTCCCTAATTTAGCTTCTTTCACTTGTTTTCAATTGCGCATTAATGACGGTCTGAAGAGAACCTGCTGCTTTCTTTTAGTTTCCTTTTTCATGCTTGTGTGCCTCTTTTTCAGTTATTTCTTTGCAGACCGTGCACGTGCACAAGTCTCAGAATTCTTTTCAATTTATTTCCTTTCAAGATCAACCAAATAAGGGAAATTTGCACTCTTCATCCCCAGCAAAGGAGTGATATATGACCTTGGTCCAGCCCAATTCTCATATCATAATTTAGACCCTATTTTGTCCTTTTTAATACTCCATCTCATTAGCTTCTATCTCTGACCTAGTCCAAACAAATAACATTAATTATTCTATTTTTTTGGGGGTAAAGGTTGACTAACAAAAATAAGATTGATAATTCATATAAGCTCGACAGGCTTCATCACATTGCGTGCCAATCACGTGTCTGAAGTGTGTCGGGGTTGTGTCTCTCACTTGCCAGAAACTTAGATGAGTATATATAACACACGGAACTTGGCATGTCATATGTGCCGAAGCCTGTCCGAGTCCAATACGCGACTGACACCGTTGCGCCAATACTCCGCTCTAGCATTATCTGTATTAGCAGCTTCAGAACTTTGAATGTCATCGATAGCTGCATTTGGAACTGCTTTGGAGGTACATGGAGGTGAATCTGGGTAATACACCCCAAATACTAGAATGCATGCCAAACAATCAGTTGACAAGATTAGGAGAATATATGCCAAAAAGTAAATGCGACGTTGATTAGGCAATGAACCTTACAGATGCGGATGCAGTTATTTTGGATCTGTCAATAGATATAGCAATAAACCGCAAGGCACGGAGAACAAGAATTCATGTATACATCCCCAAATTTATAGGGAATAAGACTTTATATATTGTTTTCGTCTTAAATTTATTTTGGTCGATCCCTGTTTAGTACTGGACTTTTCAAGCGAGTCTGAAAGAAATGGTGCTCAATTGCTTGGGTTTTTTATTGGATGCCCCCTAAAGGATCATTTATTCTTGACCTTTTAGAGCAACACAAAGTCGTAGGACAGGTAGAGCCAATTTTCGTGCAGATAAGTTGCATCCCTTGACATGAGATTTTGCTTCCTTTCTTATATTATTAATCTGATGTATTATATCAGGCATCTGGGACTAGAGAGTTCGGTGAGAACTTGGTTGGTTCAAAAGTTAAAGTCTGGTGGCCCAAAGATCGCATGTAAGTGCTTGTCTCACAATTCTTGTTGTATCATGTAGTTAATAATGCGAGGTCTCTCGTTTTATTGATTTCTCTGCTGGCTTTCTTTCTCCTTTCGCTTCAAGATTAAGACGCTCTTCATTTGGGCTTTCTCAGGTTGAAGTTGTGCCTTTGTTGTTTTTACTAAAAACTAAAAAGAAAATTATGAGACTGCACTTGCACTTGCAAATCAATATCAATAATTTAAAAGTTTCATTTTTCAGCTTTTCAACTGCCTGCTAGATTCTTAGGGTATTTCTTGCCCAGTAGTAATGGAAGAAATGTGATCTGCTTGTGATTGGTAATGACGCTTCGTTAATTTCAGGTTTTATGAAGGTATTATTGGTTCTTTTGATTCTGTCCAAAAGAAGCACAAGGTCAGTGTAATCTGCCAGGTTTTGCATTTTAATAGTTTCTATTTCTTTTTCACTTTGAAGTTTTTTTCTAGTATGAATTGTTGCTCTAATCCTTTATAGATATTGTACAATGATGGAGATGAAGAGAAATTAAATCTCACAAAAGAACGGTGGGATTTTGTTGATAATAGTTCTGTGGTGGATGCGGTAAGTACCTTGTTCATTTAATTGCAGTACCTTGTGCTCATCGCTCTTCTATATCTTTGCTTAAAATTTTGTTGGCAGGGGCAACCAGTTGACTTTGCAAGTACTGATACTCCATCTGAAATGTAAGTGTTGTATGTGACCCTCCACCATTCTCTTCTCCTCCACACTTCTTGTCACTGAAGTTGTTCAGAATTGCCTGATTTCATTTGATTGTGAAAGTTGAAGTATTAAGGTAACTCTTCAAAGTTATTGTTAATTGAATCTTGATGGAGCTTGTGCAGTTGTTTTTTTCTTGTCCATGCCTTTTTTTTCTTGAATAGCAGTCACCCTCAAGCATCATTATGGCTTCATCTAAGTTATGACTTGTTTGAACTGCAGATGAGTAACCCTATAATTGACTTAGTAGCGAAGGGGTCCCCAATCTATTATTTTTGACATTAAAGTCCAAAGTCCAAACTTATTATATTTGTAGCACTGTGGTCATCAATGGACAGAAACTGTCCAATAAACGGTAAAAAGGTCAACCTTTTATCTGAAAGATGATTCTACCCTTATTCTTAGTTAACAGAAAAAATAAATAGAATGAAAACAATTTAAAAATAAGTAAACGAAAAGAATAGAAAGGGAGTTTCATCTTCTCCACCACCCATTGCAACAAAAAAAAAAAAAAAAAACCAAAATCCCAAAGGAACTGAGCCCAAACAGCTAGAGACGTGGAAGGAAAGATTTTTCTCAAAATGCCCAACAGACCTCATTTTTGAATCTTCGCATTTTTGAAGAGCAGTAACAACAGAAAAGACCACACTGACCCATTTCTTTGATTCAAAATATAGTTGCCATTTCCACAACTGTCTTTGTCCTGTGTGTGTTTCCAACCAACTGGCCGTTTTCCTTCTACCCCCAACCCATCTCCAACCTTGACTTGTTCCTCCCCAATCCATCTCCACTGCTCTGGCAGTAACCCTGCTCAATTCACAGTAAACATCTGCTCAATTCCATTCAATCCAATTAAAAAATGAACCAGAATCATAAGGAATTGAGTTGGGTTATATCTTGCCTAATATGTGCATAAAAAATACGTATGGGTTAAAAAAATAATGCCATTTAAACCAAAAGGTTCATACAAAAAGGATAGAGCAATTATATGCTCGGCATATTATCCATAGACATAGAAGACGCAATCTTTCAGTTCTAATGAAAATATCCTGTTTTCAGAGAGGAAATATCAGGAGTTTCAGATCCTCAAGGAGGTGGGTGGGGATGAGGTGAAGGGGGCAGTTGAGTGGGGCTGCTGGCGGCCTTTGGCAGGAAGTTGAAGGAGAAGTTACTGCCAGCAATGGGGAAGGGGGTGCAGTTGAGGTGGAATGGGTAGAAGGCAGTAATGGTCCTAATGGTGGTGGTTAGAAGGTTGGAAGAGACAAATTTATCTCTTTTGTCATTTTGGTGGTTTGAAATTCTTGCCCCTGAATAGATGGAACGTGTGAGATTCACGTGCTTATTTCATGGCATTTTGGACGGTTTTGGTTACTTGAGGATGTGATGCTACAAAAATGATAGGTTGGGATCTGAATGTCAAAAAAATAATTGGGACCCATTTTCTACTTAGTTAATAGTTTGGGGACTAACGCTTCAAATTTCCCTAACAAAAATGAAAATGAAAATTTGTATTTTGAATTCTATGAGGTGATCACTGATGATAAGCTTTTAATGATAATAAGCTTTTAAGTGTTACTTTATTGGGAACATCTTGAAAGATGGAATATTCATTGACCTTCGGCTTTTGGAATGTGACTGACGTGGTTCTGCTGGTTTAAGAGAAAAAAAAAAGATGAAATGTGACGGGTTTGTGGAGCTGTATTGTGTTGGTGTTCTTTTTTGTGGGTTAATAGTATGGAGTAAATACATGGATGTAAAATAGCTGGAACATCCGGTGATTTAGTTGCTTACAGTTTATATGTAGGTTCAAATCTGCTGCAGCCTTGAATTTGTTGGGTTTTTCACTTTAGTCATGGATGAACTTTCTTTGTTATGATAAGATGAATTCGGGATAACATTTCTTGGTAGTAGAAAGGCTGATTACTTGGCATTCAAGATTTTGTATTTCTAAGCAGATGTAGAAAAACAGGGGAATTGCATTTAAATTCTAACATTTAGACTTAATTTTGCTTGTTATTTATATGTAATGGATGTAATCCTGTCTATTTATAGATTTGTTCTTCGTTTCTTTTTTATCATGTAAAGTCTGGGAGGGATTAAATGTCTGATTGAGTTGTCATTCACGGTCCTACTTGACCTATGAAGTCCTACAAATTTGACAGGAAAAATATGCGAATGGCAAATTGTATTGAATGTCAGCCAACTAAGAACAAAAATATAAACAAGACAAATGGGGTTTGAAGTGATAAAATTAACATAAATATGTGGAGAAACGAGAATATATAAACAGAGATCATATTTTTCACATGGTTGTGATATTCTCTATTAATAAATTTCTGGCCATTGCACGACTACAGACCACTGCCATCTCTTTCTCTAACGATATTTTCTTCTCAAAAACATCATAATGTGGCTTGATGATCACTTATGTCCCCTAAACTAAAATTTTTCAAACACGTCTTGGAGGGATGCGATTACTTTGATTTCAGTGGCTGATGCACTGCTTTCTTTCTTTCTTTCTTTCAGGCAAACAAAGAAAGCTAAAACAAATCCTGAAGCATCAAGTAAAGATGGAAAGATGAAGCTTTCACATAAAAGGTTGGGCATTTTGTAGTCAATCTTTCGTGGTTAACATCTTTTGTCGAAGTACAACGGTGTTATTCAAAATGATATGTGATGTATTTGCATCTTTCCAGTAAATTGAAAAACACAGGAACTTCTGGCCGTAAATCTACGAATGCTGCCAAACCTGACCCTAAGGTTGACGATGAAACCTCAAGTTCTGGTGGTAAATCTAAAAATCTGTCTCAGAAACTGAGTGGTAAATCTGTTGATGATTCCCAAAAAGCATCAGGCAAATCTAAAGATGTTGATACAGCTAAAATTTCTGGTCATTCTAAGCAAGACAGAAAAAAGACCCCCAATTCTTATGGTAAGGGCAGCACAAAATCGAGTCTGCCAAAGTCGAAAGAAACTGATGGTATGAAGGAAAAAGCAACCGATTCTGGGAAAATATCAGAAATCAAGAAGGAAAAATCGCAAGATAAATCCAAGGCACCAGAAAGCGATACAAATAGTGGAAAGAAGCGGCGAAGATCTTGAGCCTCTTTATGTTATTAATTTGTAATGTACTGTCATTGTAGTTTTCTTAGGGCTGGATGTCAAGTTAGACGTGCATGTCATAACTGTCTGACATGAACTGCATGCTACCAATTGTTGTTTTAGTTCTTTCAGGTTTTGATGCGGCAGGTATGTTTGGTAGGTGGAGTTTGTGCTAATAGTATATTCTCTTCCTAAAATATTAATGGAAAAATTGAGTTAGGACCAATTTTTGTTAAAACAATGCTCGAGTCAAGCTTGTGGGTTTTAAATAGAGGTGTTAAATTGATCTTATTAGTCGCTGAGCCAGATTGCGCTTGCGTTTGGAGCGAGTTAGCTTCTTGTCGTATATAGGACTGATCGCCCCCACTAACTTGGTGGGGCGAGGTGAGCTGGCTCGTGAGTCATGGCTTTTTTTTTTTTTTNAACTATTGAATTTTAAAGAAGACGGAAAATTTTGAGGATAATTTTATGAAGTCAAAAAAATTATAAAGATGATTATTTGGGCTTGAGATTGGCTACTTGATATTTATGTGAAGTTAAAATGGTACATGAATTAATGTTATGTACAACAAAAAAACTGAAATAAATGAAATTTGATAATGAATAAAGAAATGAAATATACTTGTAATGCTACCTTTCAATTGTACATCTGAAAAGATTTTGAAAGGCGATATTCATTTTGTTAAAACAACTAGCGTATACAAATATTTGCTTCTATATATTTGGATTGTAACGTTGCTCAAGCTACGTGTTGCATCTCTATTTAACATATGATTTTTCAAAATAAATCTTTGCAATGAACGAGTCTCAGACTATATCGGATAATACCTAATATTGACATCGTCGTGCATTCCACCATTAAAGTAAGTTAAGAAGTCATTAACTAATGTCTCGTTTCATGTAGGTGCTTCAAGCATATGAGTTTTTTTAAGTTACTATTGGATATGAATTACACAATTTTATACTTTTTTTTTTGTACTGATGATATATTTATATATAAAAATTTAAATTAGTTTTGAGACTTAAATTGAACGTTGCAGCTATAAAAAAAATAATTGATACATGTTGAAAATATTTTTAAAAGTATTTTCCATCGCGACACATACCTGGAATAACGGAAAATCTTCACCTCACTTTGTAAGAAGGTTAAAAAAAAAAATTCAATAAAGAGGTTATGACATAATTTACATTGAGGAAATAAGATTCATTTTGCATAGAAGACAAAAATATATTTAATGGATTATAAGATAAAATGCATATATTCTACTCATCATGAGTCAAAACATCTTCATTTTGAAATTGCCGACAAAAGTGATTATCTTGTTTATGTAACGAATCAAAGTTCCAAAACTATTATAATTTCATTCAAAATCTATGTGAAAAAATGAATTTGAATTAATCAATACTGTTTTTCGGATACGAGGAAAATTACAGTAAAAAGCGATGTTTACGCATTCATATTTTTGATTTCGTATTTCCCAATTTACCTAAATAACCTTCCAATGTATTAAGTATTATTAGATTGTATCATTTGATTGTAAAAAGTTAAAATAACAGTAATATTCAAGCACTCTACACGAACAAAAAGAAAAAATTAACTACAGTAGATACCATAAAATAGTCCAAATTATATTAAATATTTTATTAATTAAATTTAAATATTGTAAAGAATGTGCAATAATTTGTGCAACGTGACGTTAAAGTTCATTCGAACAATGTGTTTAATGGCAAATAGTTTCATTATAAGAATCAAATTATAATTATCAAGATATAATTATATGTATATACATACCAATTACTGCTAATAGAACATGTAAGACCAAATACTAAAATATACTACCTCTGTAGTTCATGAAGAATAACATTAATTCTTCGTAACACACTTGACATTTTCGTCCTTAAAAGTTCGGTAAGAAACCGAATAATTTTTTTTTTTCATTCTAAGAAGATGATGATGAACTAGCCAATACATAAATTACGAGGTATAGTGATGCAACAATAAGCCCCTATTTGGTAGATCTAAATTAAAGTTAAGATTTATATTTCATAGGTTTATAACTTTTCAACTATACATTTAATCAACATTTATCAAAATCTATTAAAAATTTTATTTTGATTCCTACCAAACATGAGCTAAATGTAGAAGTAAAGATTTGACAGTGAAAAGTTTTTTTGGAAGTTATATACCGTATAATAACGAACAAATTATGAAATCGGAAAAAAAATAAAATTGATATAACACATAAGAAGAATGATGAGAGCAGATGCTAATGAGATTGAAGGATTTAGAGGATGAGAACAAAAGTTGTATGAAAATTGAAGGCAACGGCACTTCCTTGAAAGAAAAAAATTGCAGCGAATTCAAATTTTAATTTTTCAAACGGTTGCCTGAACTGTAGTAGTAGTTAAATGCTGCAAAAATGCAGAGATAGGGGAGCCTAGTAGCTTGAGAGACAATATTTGTTTGTGGGATGATCCAACAAACGACTTGAAATAGTTTTAATCTTATCATTATGAACACTTAAACCACTACAATAATTCTAGAAAATTTCTTTGATTTCTTGAATCTTCAAATTATCATATATACGAAATGAAAGCCCTTCTTACAGGGCGGAGCCACGAAATGATTTTGGGGTGGGTTAAAATTTAAAAATTCTAAAAAAATTCATGCTACAAGAGATCGAGTTTAGGAGACTACACTCATTACAATCCTGATAAACAACATCTGACACTCAATGAAGTAAAAGTCTATATTCTCACCCTAATATGTCTCATTACATATTCGTACTTTTTCTTGCGAAATACAAATCGACGCTCACCTTAGAAAATATAAACCGTTAGAAGCACGATAAAAGTAAACAAATGATATATATCCATCTATCAAAAGCTAAAAAACTACTCAAGAATTTTTCTACCATTTGTTTCAAATAACTGAAAGTTTTGGCTAAAGAGGCAATCGAAAATATATTATTATATGTCACCATTCTCAAAATATTATCTAATGTGGGCATCAATCTTTTATACCAATACATTCTACCATGAGTGAAGAATCCACCAAAAGTGAAAAAAAGGACCAGAAATTTCGAGGGTAAAAAAATTTGATTTCTTTCACATCCATTTTTTATTCAACTTCTATAATATACATATGATCTTATTAATTATAAACAAATACGTTCTTATAAATATTTTTTATTGTAAGATTAAATATAAAGTAAATTATTTATTTTGATAGTAACATCAATATCATGGTCAAAATAAGTAAGTTTCTTTCTTATAAGCATGAATAAGTTATATATGAAAATATTTTTAAAACTAAAAGATTT
>CAIGRB010135162.1:0-25432 GCA_903798255.1 Fraxinus quadrangulata
TCTTAGAAATGAATTTTTCCCAAAAAAATTCTTATGCAATTTTGGGTCCTCTTTATTTTATTTGAATTTCATTGACTTTTGGTTGATACATTTATAAATTTATGCTATTTTTGGTGCTGAAAATTCCTGTGACAGAAAGTGTTTGGTTTTTGTGGTAAGTTATAAAGAGTGACGCAGAAGGTAAGCAGATCATGTGGAAAACTAATCAACACTGGCGTGGAGGGGTTGTGGGGACTTTTCAATTTCCAAAAGTTTATGGGTTATTTAGTTCTTGTTTGGATAGCTTAAAAATTGAAATTAAAGTAAAAATTTAATTTTTACCACACATTTCAAGGTACTTACATGAAGAAGAAATAGAACATAAAAAATTGCTACACTGAAATAAGCAAAAAATTGAAACAAGGCGGGCAAAAAAAAAATCAATACATCGGGTAGTAAATTATATATGCTTGCATAGATGGTAAAATTATTGAGAAGAGATTTCACTAAATAATGAAAAATACTGTCAGCCAGAGTATTCTTGTGATATTGGGATTTTTGTAGGTGCGAGGTTCTACATATTTACTTATGCAAAAGTTTAATTTATGAATACTTGTATTGATTGCATATTTGTTACATACATCATGTCTTGTTCCTTCATAGTCTCACACAATTATGCCAGCAATTATTGTCGACAATATCATCGATGTCGACAATTATTGATAGTGCTTTGATCACATATCACTTATGTTAGGGATGACAAAAAATTTGACAAACTCGGCCCAACCCCAAACGGGACAAGGATTACCCGCTTAATCGAGTATTTAGGTTCGGGTTGAGGATGGGGCGGAGAATTTTGATCCGGGACGGGGACAGATAATGGGTGTTCCACCCAGCTTTAAAGGGGTAACGGGGTGGGGAATTGCTTGGCGGGGTGAGGGAGGGGTGAGACCCCACCCCACCCCGTTGTCATCCCTAACTTATGCAAAGCCTATCTCTAATGAAATTTAATTATTTTTACATTTTTTCTTTTGATTTTTTGAAGTTACTATGTGATATTCAGTCTCATGCGCTCTACTAACTTTTGACATTGCTCAATCGAGTGTTTTGCTGTTCTCAGCTCCATTTGCCCTAACCTACTCTAGCTTGATAGTTTTCGCCGTCTGTCAAGATTTGATCTTGAAATTTGATAGTTAATTTAAAAAGTTACCTATAGGTGCTTCAGGTCAATCATTCTAGATAATGCTGGCATCCTCTGTCTTATCGTGCCAATTGACCTAGAGCTCGCCAATGTATATTCTCCCATATGCCATCATTGCTCTTTCTCCCATAAAAAGCTTACGATATGTGAGCTTTCTACTTTGTCACGACATTGTTTATTCATACTTTCGTTGTAACAGAAAATGCACATCTACTCCCGAAATTATATTACCATTTTACCGACTTCTTGTGGTGGCTCCATTGTAATCACTTGCTAATTTGTTGACCTTCGTAGGTTTGGGAAGCAGGAAATGAAGCCTTCGTCCGGTAAATTAATAGTAGTGAAAATACTAAAAATATAATAATTATTAATGTGCAATTGAATTTTAATATTTGATTTTAATTAAATTTATAAAATCTTCCTAAAACGGTGGCTAAATCAATTACCCGTGAACTTGTTAAATCTCAAAAGTCCCCACAAGGCCACAACCCCTCCATACCATTCCATCGTCCTTCTTTCCATTTTCGGAGCACAGTAAAACGTATAAAACAACTTTTCTCAGTCACAGGAATTTTCCGCACCAAAAATTGCCACATTTATAAATTTATCCACCAAAAGTCAATGAAAATTCAATACGACAAAAGGGACCCAAAATCACGTAAGATTTTTCTATAAGCATCTTTTCTGGCCAGTACAAAGAGAAGCCCAGCAAGAATAATCACTTTTTTTTTTTCCGTAAGTGATGTTACTATGGATGTGTACAATGTAACAGTAAAAAAATCATTAGCTTTGCAGAAAACCCTCTTCCGATTCATCATTAAAATTTGAAAACGCCTAGAAGAAGAAACACAATAGAGTATTGTTGTAGGTTTTGCTAGTTTCTGATTTGAGTAAATGGAATTTTCAAATTTGTGGGATTTTTTTTTTTTTTTAAGAATTTGAGAAAATTTCAATTATATTTCAGTTCTTGTATCTACAATTATTACTATTTTAAGCTTTCTTGAATTTCATTTGTAATTTCTGTTTGTTTGGCACATGCATAGGAAAAAGTTATACCTAGCATGTTCGGTATTGGGCTGATTTCGATAATGCTTTAACTAAGTTTTAGATTTTTCTGGCCGGGTTGAGTACAATATAGTTTAACAAAGAATGTTATTTGGCTCAAGTGGTGCTAAGTATCCGTGTGAATCTGTTATCACTGCATTCAATTGATTAAAATAAGAATTTGCAATTTTTAACCATTTGAATGTAGCGAACGTCTCATGAACTGCCTCTTAAAAAAACGTTTTAAAAATCGACACGGACATTGGCTCAAGGATAAAAGATCAAAAGGTCGAACCAGCTTGCTAATAAGAGAAATGATTGTGCTTTCCACAGGACACTCGAGTTTCTGATTGGTGGGAGTGGAAGCTTCAATGGCCTTTTTCAAATTCTTTAGGTGTCAATGGTTTAAAGAGAAATGATTGTGCTTTCCACAGGACACTCGAGTTTCTGATTGGTGGGAGTGGAAGCGTCAATGGCCTTTTTCAAATTCTTAAGGTGTCAATGGTTTTTTCTTCTCTCTCTCTAGATATGATTATTGCCCTGCCCTCTTCCATTCAAACTTTTCACTGATTGTCTGTAATTTCCTGTTTATTTGCATTTTCTTTTTTCAATTTTAAATCTGTTTTTCTTCCATGATTCCCTTTTTTGTCTTATAATACTGTATCTCACGAGCTTGTGTCAGGGTGAATTTTTTAATTTTTTCAAAATATCAATAGAAAAAAAATAATCAAATGTTTATCCTCAATTATTTTAAGGTTCGATGCTTCATTTAAATTATTTCCTCCACACCAACGTGTTTAGTTGTGTCGTTACGCTACTTTTCTCGGCTCTACATACTATCAGAAAAACTGCTTAGAAGCACGTCAAAAGCTTTTGTTTGTGGTTGTGTTTTATTTTCTCTCTTCTCTATTCTCACAACATGTAAAGATTCGAAGTGTCCATAGTAGTATTCTCTATTTCAGTAAAAAGTAGAATCTTTACAGGCTTTCTCTCACGATATCTGAAAAATTACATTGTGTTTCCTCTCTTTTCTCCCTCTAGAATTACATTCTGAATTCCCGAGGAAAGAAAAATGGGAAAAGCTACAAGGTGGTTGAAGGGCCTGCTGGGGATAAAGAAGGACAAGAAAAATGTGGAGAACAATTCAAATTATGGCGAAAAGAAGACTGAGATAGGATGTAGTTTTGGCAAGTCAGGCGAGGACTTGACAAAAAATACTCTGGCCGGGGACTCGCGGTGGCTAAGATCTTACATTGCTGAGACAGATAAGGAGCAGAACAAACATGCAGTTGCAGTGGCAGCCGCCACAGCTGCGGCTGCCGATGCTGCCCTTGCTGCCGCACAGGCGGCTGCAGCTGTTGTGAGGCTCACAAGTCAACGCAGAGGGGCTGTGTTCAACGGAGGACGGGACTTGGGGGCTGCTGTCAAGATTCAGACAATTTTCAGAGGTTATTTGGTATGTGGGATTCAAGTTTCACTTTATTCTTTTTCATTCTTTATAGCTAAAATCTGATTTCCTTAACTGAAATTATGAATGTCTGTATAGGATGTTTCTTGTTTGTTATGTGAATTCGCTTCAAATGTCAGCAAAGGGAAATTTGGACATTCTAATCAAACAGTACTGATGTTTCCTATTACCATGTTATTGAACATTTATATTTTGAATTTTTGATGTAATTGTTGTTTTCAACCAGGCCCGAAAAGCTCTTAGAGCCCTAAAAGGACTAGTGAAGTTACAGGCTCTTGTTAGGGGATACCTTGTACGAAAGCGTGCTGCTGCGACTCTACGCAGTATGCAAGCTCTCATTAGAGCTCAGGCTGCTGCTAGGTCTCAAAGAGCTCGTAATTCGTTTAACAGCTGCAGATTTATGCCAGAGTTGCAAGCTAGAAAGTCCATAGTAAGAAAATATTCTTCAGGTATTCGAGAAATTTCATTACTTTTGAGGCCGGGCTCGAACTTGAATGCTACTTTTTTCTTTGTGAAATACAGGAAAGATTTGATGAAACCAGAAGTGAACTTCGTAGCAAGAGACTCTCAACCTCTTATGATCCTTTAATGAATGCATTTGATGAAAGCCCGAAAGTAGTGGAAATCGACACATACAAGCCCAAATCAAGGTCCCGGAGGATGAGCACTACCACGTCAGAATATGGCGACGAGGAATACTACCAGGCAATTTATTCTCCTCTTCCATGTCCATACCCTGCCCGTTTATCAATACCAGCTTGTCGCCAGCATCACGATTCCGACTGGAGCTACACGACTGAAGATTACAAGTTCGCCTCGGCCCATAGCACTCCCAGATTTATGACTTCATGCCGTGCCAATGGTCCCGTTACACCAGCCAAGAGCGTGTGTGGAGATAGCTTTTTTAGGCCATACTCCAATGGCCCTAATTACATGGCAAATACGCAGTCGTATAGGGCAAAGCTGAGGCCTCACAGTGCTCCGAAACAAAGGCCTCAGTCGGGCACTAAGAAGAGGCTTTCACTTAATGAAATAATGGCATCAAGAACCAGCTTTAGTGGGGTTAGAATGCAGAGGTTAGGTTCTCAATTTGAAGAAGATTTTGATTTGTAGAGAGCTAATTATAATTCAGTGGCTCTTATTCTGTGTGTTCAATAGTTTAATTGAAGGAGAGAAAAAAAAAAAGAAGGTGAAAATGGCATATTTTCTTTGTATCTTCTTGCACATTGCTGCTTCTCAAATTATGATACACAGTTTGCAGAATATGGCAGACTAATAAACCTGTTTTGGCAAAAGAAGAAAAAGGTCTATACAGACGGTAGAAAGTTGGAAATTGTGGCAAACATTTTTTACTTGACTACTCCAGAGTCGAATCGCTATCGAGCTATCGATTACACCGCTTGACAAGCTATCTAGTTATTCTCGAGCTAACGAGTTGTTAATTATCAAGTATTGAGTTGTAACTCTCAACCTATGAAGTGGAGCAGTAGTGTTCTCAACCAAACCCCAAAGAAGGCATTTTTGTCTAAAAAATGAATACTCTCATTTTGTAAATAAAGAAAGTCTTTTATGATAAAAGTAAGTGTGAAAGAATGGTTTCACTCGACCGCCTCTTCACAAAATTTTACGTTGTGTAAATTTCTTGCGAGTGTTGAGGATGACCTTTAAAGGGTTATATTCTATATTCCAAAAGCTCGCGTATGCTCCACCTAGGCATGATTAGGCATGCGACATAGAGAGAACGTCTCGCCTAGTGCTTAGGCAAAAAACAACGCAAACTGTTTTATTTGACAAATGATATTTTCTTGTTTTGAAGTTCAGACTAACAAATTGCCTCTCTATTATTAAAACTTCAGAATAAAAAGTCCAATAAAAACTTCACCTCACTCCAAACTTAGGCCCAAGAACATAGCTTTTTCTGTTAATGAACAAATCATTATTGATTTGAGATATTTATAATTTTGAACTTGAAAAATATGTATGAACTACATGCTTAGTGCATCTAAAAGATCCGACTATTGATTTTTTGAATTTACGTGTAAAATTATTTTACTGAAAGAATGTACAGTTAAAAATAAATTTGAGAAAAATTGATTTTTTTAATAAAATGGAGTTCAAATATATAGCTTGATGTTTGTGACTTTGTTCCATCAAATTCAAACCTTAGATTACTAGTTTTCTATATAAAGAAATCCCTTATTCCATGAATAACTTGGGAGCTGCACTAATGGCTAATGCTGGCGTCATCTTATCCCCTGTCCAAAAGTAACACTTAAAAAATTAAAATAAAAAAACAATATCTAAAGATCTAGGAATAATTAATTAATGAATAGAAAAGGTTTGTTAATGCAAATCGAGGAAATTAGTTTTTATTACAAGTTTGAATAACTTTGAATTTTGAAAAAGGGGGTTTGGGTTTAATCAAAAGAGAATTTGAAAGTAACGGTCGTTTGGAATTTAGTCAAGTGTGGAATTAATCGTGACCGTCAATTGTTTTGGATGAAATTTTGGTTGGCTTTTGATTGGATTCCAAACATAAAAGTCCCATATAGGCTTTCTTGGAATATGTCGTTGTATTTGGGAAAAAATACATATTATCAAATGAATTAGTCACAAATTATTTTTCGATTACAAATCATTAATTTGTTTCCATTGCAAAAAAGAATAAATAAATAAATAAACAATAAAGAAAAAATTGGAATTCAGTTTTCCCACCAAAAGTGTGGGAAAACCAATTCATCAAAAAGTGGCAACTTATGCGCGTGAGTTGAATAGTTGGAAATCATTTTGCCTAAAAAATAATGTTAATCAAACAAGTCAAAATCAAGAAAACGGAAATCAATTTTCAAGTTCCATGAAAAAATATGCAAATTAAACACTACCTAAAAGAAAGTTTCATGATATGCAAAACCGTGCACATGTTAGATTAGAAAAATGCCAATAAAAAGTATTTATTTATAGTTATATATAGATAATAAATAAACAAAAGTGGTAATCCTACATCAAGCATCAATAAGTGCTAACCATGATAGAAAGCACAAAGCGTAAGACCAATGAAACATTGCATCATTGTCATCGCCCATAATGTAGTGGTCTTTGACATCATCACCGTCATCAAAATATTTTCTTAAAACAAGTAACTTAACCAATAAAAAAGTATATTTTCTTAACTTATTTGCTTATAAGTGGATTTGTAAATTCTTTTTAGTCTTTTGGCCGAATATTCAAATATTTCAGACGAGTACAATGCAACTGAAGATCATGCTCTAACACGTTATTGATATATCAAGAATAAGGGTTCGTTCAATAATAGAGTGTATAATAATAAGTAAAATTAACTAAAAAGGGAAAACAAGATTATATAACAGTCAAAACTCGTAGTGAGGAAATTTATCGCTAATGTTAATGAAATTATGTAAAAAGGACGAAATAAGCAAGTGGAACTAAAATTGAGGATTTAAAAGTTTTATTTTGAAGATTGGAAGAATTTATTCAGAGGTCCTTAAGGTAGGGGGACTAATTGCACAGAGTCTCCAAATTAAAAAGTAAGAGTCAAAGTCAACAATTGATTTTCACAACATATTTCGTGAAATCTACAAATTTTAAACTACATATTTCGTAAACTTTTATCAAAATACAGTAAAAATTAATTTTAATTCCAACCAGATAGGAGCACGAGATTGTGATCCAGAGAATTTGAAACTGTTCTTCAAGATGAAAAGTAAAAAGATTACCATTAGGGTACAAAGAGTTCATACTGAAAGCTAAAGCCTGTTTATTTAAAGAAATAAATAAAAGAAATAAGAAAATAAATTGGAGAAGCTTGGGGGGCCTCCCTCGACTCCACCACTGGATCTAGTCGAGGTTCAGGATGCCCAAACATGCCCCAGGCCCCAAACCACTGCCTTCGCACCTGTTGAGGTTCTAATATAGTCACAAAAAAAAAAAAAAATCTTGCTCTTCGTTTTCTTTGGGAAAATGGAGAAATGCAAATCAAAAGAGAGTATTTATCAGAAAATAATAGTTCGGATTTCATTAAAAGGAAAGGGAGGAGAAAAAACCTGATGCTTGTGTTGGAATTGGTTTATACACCTTTGTTACATGTACAAATATGTTACCCCACGCAACCAACTGGTAGGAGTAGGATCCTCAATTAAATAGAAATTAAAATGAAGTGACGTTGTTTACTTTGTATCACTAAATTACAACAGCAATGTCGAGCATTCAAGAGGCTCGACACTCTCCCGAACCCACTCTCTAATTTCCACCCTAATCAAAATAGAACTCCCTCCCCCTATTTATCGTGTGGAGGCATCACACTTAGAGGTATATTCAATTGTGACTTTTGAGACTTTTGTAGACTTTTTTAAGTGGATGACTTTAGTGGATTTTGTAGACTTTTAATCGATGAATTTGTTAAGAAATAATAAAATCTTCCATGGTGCATATAAAATAAATTAACATAAAGGTTGAAAATACAATAGTAAATTCTATTAAGAACACAAATTGATCTTAACCAAAAACAAACAAGAGTAGATAGATTACATAAAATTCTACATTTTGAAATTGAGAAACAATGACATATAATTTCAGTTATGCCTTCTTCCAGTTACACATGGAATAATCATAAATTGGTTATTGTAAATTCTTACTTGAATTGAAGAAAAATAAGAAAACCCTAGGAGTGAAAGAAAAGAAATGTTCTTTTATTTTGAACTCTGAAATTTTCACAATCTCACATTATATGAGAGATTTTTTGAGATTTGCTATTAATACTTCTAACCAAAAAGTATTCAGAAGTTTAGTGGTAGAGAATTTTCCAAAAGTCAATGTCTATTTGAATATCCCAAACTTAGAAAGACTTCTAAAATCGTTTTAATTGAATGTCTCGTGAAGTTCAGACAATTTTTAGAATTCTATAAAAGTTTCAATTGAATACGTCTATATTTTTCGATAGCCTTAAAAAGTCTACATTAAATGTATCTGCATTTTTTCAATTTTTAAGTCTCTAAAATCGCAATTGAATACACTCCTTTTATTTTGTATTCTAGTGTTTAATTGATATGGAAAATATATCTTAGAAAAGAAAATATTTTCCTTATTTTGAGGAAAACAAAACATACTCTCTCAAAAAAAAAAATGTTTTCTTTAAAAATAAGAAAAATTAAGCATATTTTTAAAAGTCGTAGAATATTTTTCATGGAAAAAGTAGCAATCAAACACTTTAAAGTAGAAATATGGATAAAAAACAGACATTTTTCATGAAAAATAAATGTAATCAAATATACCCAGTAGTTAAACGCTTAAACTATGATAAGAGCTCGAGGGTTTCAACTTTCAATCACCGCACTTCAAATTTATTACAGAAGCGACATATTGAATTGTATTGAATGAAGGCTTCTCAAGCTAGGTTTCCTATCAAACTTGGTTCATGTTATTTCATTGTCTCACACTTTCACTGCATGCATACCTACTACTGGGCTGGGGCACCGGGCATCTTTATACGATCGAATACAAATTTGTTTGAAAATTAAGATGTTTTAATATTTTTCTTCTGGGAGGATTATGGATACCATTAGCAAACGAGAAGGGAAGAAGAGGCGAGCCCCGTAGAAACGGTCTTGACTAAATAAGTCGTATCAAATTATATCGAAAAAATAAATAAAAATATCTTTATGCACAATAAATAGAGGGAAGATTTTCTTATTTGAGATCTTTACCAAAACAACGGTTGGCAGCATCTCTGATACTAAGACAGAGAGCGAAAAA
The DNA here is from genome assembly GCA_903798255.1 of Fraxinus quadrangulata. Taxonomy (NCBI): domain Eukaryota; kingdom Viridiplantae; phylum Streptophyta; class Magnoliopsida; order Lamiales; family Oleaceae; genus Fraxinus; species Fraxinus quadrangulata. Next base: position 9,462 of record CAIGRB010135162.1, read on the forward strand.
AATTAGAAGGCTGCGCCACCAAAAGACAGGCGGAGGTGGGGAAGCTTTGGGAAACGAGTATCGGCCGTTTCACTTTGGACCGGAGTTATTAATTTGGCTAAATTGCAGTCGCTACCCAATTGTTAACCTCTTTAGCTATTTTATCTCTGATCTTTATTTTGTAGCATCTATTATCCCAAATTTTTATATATTGATGATGTTGTACCTATTAATGCTTCGAGTTCAATTCTTTTTTGTTAAACTAACAAAAAGACAATTTTACCTTAGCAGAATAAGCAAAAAAAAAAAAAGGTTAAATACAATAAATAAAAGAAAAGAGGTAAATAATTCATCTTCAACGTCCAACAAATCTCTCCTCCTATATAACTACCCCCACGTTATTGCCTTCCGCCCTTTCCCATTTGAGCTGCCTCGAAACAAACATTTTTATAAGAAGGGGAAGATGAGCCTTACCTCCACGGATTTACACTTAGCCTCGTTTTGTAGGAATATTTTAATTTAAATCAAAGTCAACAATTAATTTTAACCACATATTTCATGAGTCTCACAATTTTTAATAATATAATTTATCGACTTTTATTTAAATCTAATAAAAATTTGATTTTAATCTTCACCAAACATAGTTTTATTAACATTAACCAGAATCAGAACTAACAAGAAATTACATCAAAAAGAGAAAACTTAAATTCATGGACAAGTGTTTGGTTCTCCCTTCTCAACCTAAAGTTGGAATATCTCTGTCTTTCCACCCTCACTATACTTTTAATTTCCCGTGTAAAGTAAAAAAGTAATAATATCTTAGAAAACGATACATAAAATTCTCATGAGATGTTACCATTTGGCCTTATGTGGCGTATGGATATGCATCTGGCACATCTTCGAGGGTCTATATTCAGTAACAGATCCAAGATTTCGAGCCACCACGAACGGTCGTGGATCATCGTCCGTTGTCAACAATAAAATATTAAGAGCCCCATTTGATGCCTTTTTTTGTGTGCAAAAAATACATTTTAAAATAGTAATTTGATGGAGAATGTGGTTAAAAATACGAAAAAAAATTTAAATTTACATATAATATTATTTTATTGAAAAATGTGCGGTTGAAAGAAGAGAGAAAAATATATTTCGAAAAAAAAAGAATCAAATAAGATTTAAAATTTAAATATAACAATTATTTTGTTCAAATTGAACGTATATAATTTTGTTGTAAAAATTAGCAATATTCACCAAATGATATTGTGACCAAGTTTTGTATAATTTAAAGGAAGTGCACGCGTTCGAATTCTTACAATTATATTAAAACTGCTAAAATGTAATATATATTATTCTGATAAGTTTAGTAACAAAGTCAATGAGTGTCGCAGTGGTTAAACTTTCAATATCCTAAGAGAAGTCACGAGTTTGAATCTCCACCTTATCCTACTTAATTTTGGTAAAAATTTGTAGAACTTAAAATATTTCACACTAAAATTGATGGGAAAGAGATTTGAAACTCACACTTCCCATATGAATACACATGCTCTAACCAATCGAGTTACAAGAAATTTTTGAAAATAAAACAAATTACCAGGTATACAAGCTCTAACCAATCGAGTTACAAGAAATGTTTGAAAATAAAACATATTACCAAGTATATAATCTAAAAAGTTTATTTATTGTACTATAAAAAAAAAAAAACTATTTTCGACGGATCCAGCACGCGCGGTCGTTGGGACTCGCCGAGTGCTGGATTCGCCGGTATCTATATTGATTTAAATATTAAATTAGAAATGATATACTATTTCATAAAGAAGATTAATTTTTTTATAAAGAAGGATAAAGAGTTTTGGCCATTTCAATGAACCTTAAAATCCTCATCATAGTAATCGTTAAGGTTGAGGAATTTGGATGGGTGAGAAGCGTACGAATTGATAATTTTCATTTTACTCGATTTTGGTTCATGTCCATCACTTCTTTGATGATCTCGCTTATGTCATTTCCACCATGGGTTTTGTTTGTTGAGTTTTTTCAAGAGCTGAAAATAAAGTTTTCTTTTTGCGTACCCTTATTTGTTTATAGTTTAAAAATAAAAATGCCTTTCCATGCTACTCTGAATAGAGGCTTGGAGGTAATTTCAGCCACTAATAATGAAAACATGGGGGAAAGTAATGCCACTTAAAAATACGCATACGGGAGATATTGACTATTACCTTCGAAAAACAAAAATAATGAGGATAATAATGCAAAATGTGATAAAGATAGAGGATGACAATTGTAATTTACCTTATTAATTTCAAGTTGAAAAATTCTTGGTGTACATAATTTTTTGTACATAGGGGTGTCAACACACCCTCACATAGGGTGGATCCCGCTTAGCGGGTCCAGGTCCATCCTATGTGAGAGTGTGAATTCGTGTGAACACTTTTATATACAAAAAATTGTATGCATGTAACACTGTTCTTTCAAGTTTCAAGTTAGATGGCAAGGACTGGCGTTAAATTTAACCGTAACTAATGGAGAATCTCACACCGTCAAATACTTTCCGCAACCAATCCAACGGCTACCAAACAGTCGAACATTCTCGAACCCGAAAACCCTTTCAATGGCAGACTCAGCTGCACGTATATATACTGTCCTCATTCCGTTACATTCTTCATATCTTGAAACCCTAATTTTCAAACATCAAGCTCTCTCTATTTTATACGTGGAATATACAGCCGATTCATATCTGAGCGGCAATGGCAGGAAAAGGAGAGGGACCGGCTATTGGAATTGACCTCGGCACAACATATTCATGCGTTGGCGTGTGGCAGCACGACCGTGTGGAAATCATCGCAAATGACCAAGGAAACAGAACGACGCCGTCCTATGTTGCTTTCACCGATTCCGAGCGGCTAATTGGTGATGCAGCTAAGAACCAGGTCGCCATGAACCCGGTGAACACTGTCTTTGGTAAGATCTATTATGCTTTACATTAATGTACGCACATAAGAGTTCAATTTCGCTTCCATTTGTGTTGCTTAGCAGGATCTGTGATTGAAAATGTTTAAATGTATTTACTTTTATGTTTTTTTATATTGTGGATCTTAATTTATTGATTACTGTTAATGCTGCTTTATCTCTGTGATGATGACTGGTATAATATAAGTGCTTAGTGCTCGATCTTATAGTATAAATCTGCTTTGCCCTACTCCTTTCGATGACCTAAAATTATCAAAGATTGTGGTTGCATTTGTATGTGATTTACTCTGTATTTTGTGTTTCGTTCCATTGATCTAGATTAGAATAAGATTATTTACTATGTTGCTAGAGAATATATGACTTCAACCTGTGGATAAAAGAATTATCATGAATCTCTCATAAACTTTTGTTGTTGATTCATTTTGGTTGCATAAGCACTAATATTTTGGGAAGGCCTAAATTGCGAATCACATGATTGTTTTTATTACTTCTCAATGGTCAAAGAAATAATTCCTTGGTGAACGATAAACCTTAACGATGTCAATTCTTATTATGACATAGAAAGATTTATCTTGGCATTCTTTTTTTATGTCTAGTTGTGCATCATTAAAATGAAAATCGTGAATTGATAATTGAAAGATGTGTTTGCTTCCATATATTGATTTTGTCTTGATTTTATATTCCTCATCATTAAGATGGATTTTTCGTTGATAAAAGAAATCATGTGTCATCTTTATGTTGTTTTTCTTCTAGCTTTTAACCAAAGGTTTCAGTTCTGCAAATCCAGAGTGTTATGTTCTGCTGTGTATAAACTGTGAGCTAAGTCTTACTGTAAATTTGCTAATGCATTGCTATTAAAATAATTGTGTTTGTTGTGCACTTTAGATTGGGTGAAATTGTTTTAGCTTCTATTAATTAATTGGGTCTTCATGTGTTTTTGCATTCTGACAGATGCCAAGAGGTTGATAGGTAGGAGATTTAGTGATGCCTCTGTGCAGAGCGACATCAAATTGTGGCCCTTCAAAGTTATCTCCGGACCAGGTGATAAACCAATGATTGTAGTCAACTACAAAGGTGAAGAGAAGCAATTTGCAGCTGAGGAAATCTCTTCTATGGTTTTAATTAAGATGAAAGAAATTGCTGAGGCATTTCTTGGTTCAACTGTAAAGAATGCTGTGGTCACTGTCCCAGCGTACTTTAATGACTCTCAGCGTCAAGCAACGAAGGATGCAGGTGTAATTTCTGGTCTGAATGTGATGCGTATTATCAATGAACCAACAGCTGCTGCCATTGCTTATGGTCTTGACAAGAAGGCAACCAGTGTTGGTGAGAAGAATGTGCTTATTTTTGATCTTGGAGGTGGTACTTTTGATGTCTCTCTTCTTACCATTGAGGAGGGTATCTTTGAGGTGAAGGCAACTGCTGGAGACACTCACCTTGGAGGTGAGGACTTTGATAACAGAATGGTGAATCATTTTGTACAAGAATTCAAGAGAAAGAACAAGAAAGACATCACTGGTAACCCCAGGGCTCTCAGGAGATTGAGAACAGCTTGTGAAAGAGCAAAGCGAACTCTCTCATCCACAGCCCAGACTACCATTGAGATAGACTCTCTATATGAGGGTATTGATTTTTACTCCACCATCACTCGTGCAAGGTTTGAGGAACTAAACATGGACTTGTTCAGAAAGTGCATGGAACCAGTAGAGAAATGTCTACGTGATGCCAAGATGGACAAAAGTACTGTCCATGATGTTGTCCTTGTTGGTGGTTCCACTAGGATTCCTAAGGTCCAGCAATTGTTGCAAGACTTCTTCAATGGGAAGGAACTATGCAAGAGTATAAACCCCGATGAAGCTGTTGCTTATGGTGCTGCTGTCCAGGCTGCCATTTTGAGTGGTGAGGGTAATGAGAAAGTGCAGGATCTTTTGCTTTTGGATGTCACTCCTCTCTCTCTTGGACTGGAAACTGCCGGTGGTGTCATGACTGTCTTGATTCCTAGGAACACAACCATCCCTACAAAGAAGGAACAGGTATTCTCTACCTACTCAGACAACCAGCCTGGTGTCTTGATTCAGGTCTATGAAGGAGAGAGAACAAGGACAAGGGACAATAACCTTCTTGGTAAATTCGAGCTCTCTGGCATTCCTCCTGCTCCTAGGGGTGTTCCTCAGATTACCGTGTGCTTCGACATTGATGCCAATGGTATCTTAAATGTGTCTGCTGAGGACAAGACCACTGGCCAGAAGAACAAGATCACTATCACCAATGACAAGGGTAGACTTTCCAAGGAGGAGATTGAGAAGATGGTTCAGGAAGCAGAAAAATACAAGTCCGAGGATGAAGAACACAAAAAGAAGGTGGAGGCTAAGAATGCCTTGGAGAATTACTCGTACAACATGAGGAACACAGTAAAGGATGAGAAGATCGCCTCCAAGCTCCCAGCTGCTGACAAGCAGAAGATTGAGGATGCAATTGAGCAGGCCATCCAGTGGCTGGAAGGAAACCAGCTCGCGGAGGCTGATGAGTTTGAGGACAAGATGAAGGAGTTGGAGGGCATTTGCAACCCTATCATTGCAAAGATGTACCAGGGTGAAGGTGGTGACATGGGTGGTGCTCCCATGGAAGATGATGGCCCTGCTCCTAGCGGTAGCAGTGGACCTGGTCCCAAGATTGAGGAGGTCGATTAAGCTCATGGTATATTCCCTTTGGATTATATCTGTCATATCTTATTTTGTTTACTTGGTAATTGATAGCATCGGCAATTCTCTCTTATTCAATGCCCGCTTAAGATTTTATGCTATTTTCAAGCAACTATTATCATTTTTATATTATGTGGCACGTATGCTCAATTGGAAAATTTTCGCCTCGATTTTATTCTTGAAATTTGCATGTGGTCTTCCACGTGGCCCCAGTTTGATTCCTTTACTTTAAATTAGCCCTTGTTTAGTCTTCATTATTTTTTAAATATATTTATATTTTATATTTTCAATTACACATTCTTTAATAACATAATATTACATTCAAACTCAAATTTTTTTTCTTATTTTCTGGAAAATTAAGCTATTTGTACACTTTGATTGACACATTGATGATAGATTAATTAATTACGTGAAAGTGTTATAATGGATTGATTGAATGTGTGAGATGTGAAAGATAATGTGAGATTGTGTTAAGTGTAAATTTATAAGCAATGGTGTAAATAAAGATGTACATATTGTATGATTATATTCTTTTAATAATATATTATTCATCAAAATACTATTTCAAAATGTATTTTGGTCAAAAGATGAGGCTTAAATAGGCATTTAATTTATTTTTTGTACTCATTTTCAATTACATTTACACAATAAAACATTTTATACGTTAATTCAAAATTATTTTCTACTTTTTAAACTGTACATCCTTTAAAAAATATTATTCAAAATATTATTTTTTAAAATTAAAGGCTACCAACAAGGGGTTTAGTCAGATTGGTCCTGAATCCGAGTTTTCTTCGTGCTTGATGCATAATAATTTTATGACTAAAATGCCCTTAAATGGTACTTAGATTGTTATATGTATATTGAGTAATGTTATTTATCATCACGATGATGGAACATCGACGATGTGTTAATCATTATATTTTACATCTTTCTCTTCTCATTTTTTTTAATAATAATTAAACTGTTTAATTAAATTATTCCACTTGAAGTGTCACATCGATAATTCATAATGATTAATATCATCATTTATGTATATATTCTACTCTGGATTCCTCGATCCAGCCTTTTCATCTGTAGTAGTAATAGCAGATGATAGGTGACCGAAGGAATTCATTAAAATTTCGTATACGATTTTCTTTGAAAGGCAAAACAATTTTGCAAGATGCAAAGTTGGAATGCAGCCTTGGCCACCAATATAAGTATATCCCCGGCCTTCACTAAAAATAAAACACGTTTAGTATATTTAAATCGTTCGTACCATAAAATATATTTGCTCTCTTTTTTTATTTGTTTCAAATTGTAGGTCAATTTTCTTGTTAAAGTTATAGTTGATTTTTTAATTTTCTAATACGTCTCTATTTAATATTTTTTGTTATCAACAAATATGAATTATCAAAGATAATAATTCAAAAAATTGCAAGCTTAAGCAAGTTGTTTCAAATGATTTGGANGAAGATGGTTCAGGAAGCAGAAAAATACAAGTCCGAGGATGAAGAACACAAAAAGAAGGTGGAGGCTAAGAATGCCTTGGAGAATTACTCGTACAACATGAGGAACACAGTAAAGGATGAGAAGATCGCCTCCAAGCTCCCAGCTGCTGACAAGCAGAAGATTGAGGATGCAATTGAGCAGGCCATCCAGTGGCTGGAAGGAAACCAGCTCGCGGAGGCTGATGAGTTTGAGGACAAGATGAAGGAGTTGGAGGGCATTTGCAACCCTATCATTGCAAAGATGTACCAGGGTGAAGGTGGTGACATGGGTGGTGCTCCCATGGAAGATGATGGCCCTGCTCCTAGCGGTAGCAGTGGACCTGGTCCCAAGATTGAGGAGGTCGATTAAGCTCATGGTATATTCCCTTTGGATTATATCTGTCATATCTTATTTTGTTTACTTGGTAATTGATAGCATCGGCAATTCTCTCTTATTCAATGCCCGCTTAAGATTGTATGCTATTTTCAAGCAACTATTATCATTTTTATATTATGTGGCGCGTATGCTCAATTGGAAAATTTTCGCCTCGATTTTATTCTTGAAATTTGCATGTGGTCTTCCACTTGGCCCCAGTTTGATTCCTTTACTTTAAATTAGCCCTTGTTTAGTCTTCATTATTTTATAAATATATTTATATTTTTTATTTTCAATTACACATTCTTTAATAACATAATATTACATTAAAACTCAAATTTTTTTTCTTATTTTCTGGAAAATTAAGCTATTTGTACACTTTGATTGACACATTGATGATAGATTAATTAATTATGTGAAAGTGTTATAATGGATTGATTGAATGTGTGAGATATGAAAGATAATGTGAGATTGTATGAAGTGTGAATTTATAAGCAATGGTGTAAATAAAGATGTAAATATTGTATGATTATATTCTTTTAACAATATATTATCCATCAAAATACTATTTCAAAATGTATTTTGGTCAAAAAATGAGGCTTAAATAGGCATTTAATTTATTTTTTGTACTCATTTTCAATAACATTCATACAATAAAATATTTTATATGTTAATTCAAAATTATTTTCTACTTTTGAAACTGTACATCCTTTAAAAAATATTATTCTAAGGGTTTAGTCAGATTGGTCCTGAATCTGAGTCTTTTCGGTGCTTGATGCATAATAATTTTATGACCAAAATGCTCTTAAATGGTACTTAGATTGCTATATGTATATTGAGTTTATCATCACAATGATGGAACATCGACGATGTGTATATTTCACATCTCTCTCTTCTCATTTTCTTTCATCATAATTAAATTATTCCATCTGAAGTGTCACATCGATAATTCATAATGATTAATATCATCATTTATGTATATATTCTACTCTGGATTCCTTGATCCAGCTTTTCATATGTAGTAGTAATAGCAGATGATAGGTGACAGAAGGACTTCATTAAAATATCGTATACGATTCTTTGAAAGGCAAAAGAATTTTGCAAGATGCAAAGTTGGAATGCAGCCTTGTCCACCAATATAAGTACATCCTCGTCCTTCACTAAAAATAAAACACGTTTAGTATATTTAAATCGTTCGTACCATAAAATATATTTGCTCTCTTTTTTTATTTGTTTCAAATTGTAGGTCAATTTTCTTGTTAAAGTTATAGTTGATTTTTTAATTTTCTAATACGTCTCTATTTAATATTTTTTGTTATCAACAAATATGAATTATCAAAGATAATAATTCAAAAAATTGCAAGCTTAAGCAAGTTGTTTCAAATGATTTGGAGATGGAGAGTATCAGATTGCATAATTTACCATGTCTGGTTGGAACTATCGTGGCCTCACCAAAAGGCCTAATAATGGTACTCGTGTGATGGATCATTGATTTGAAAATATAATTCTTTGATCCATTTGGAATATCGATGGAGCGTCAGAGTGAAAAAAATAATACAAGTTTTAACAAGATGTTTTTGAATGAGTACTTCACTGTTAATTACGTGTTAAACGTTTTCCTTAAAATACGTAACCTTTATTTATCAGAATTGAAAATAAGTTTAGGAATTTTGACAAACGATATCACAATTAGAATTAAAATCTGGGTTCGGGTGAAATTAAGCTTCTATCTGAGTCCCTTTTTTGGGGAATATGTATTTATTAATAATGATTTTTTAAAGAGTGTGTCGTTAAAAAGTACAAATTTTTTTTTGAATTTATGTGTAACATTTTTTTGTGAGAAAATATGAGGTTGAAAATGAATTTCCCGAAAAATGAGTTTTGAAAAAAAAATGAGGCTCAAACCGAAGCTAAAAAAAATAAAAATTAAATTAAGTAAAATTTATTCGAATGGAAAAATATATTTTCAAACATGTTTGAAATGAAAGTGACTTTTACTTATTTTTAAATTTAGTGAAACACGTTCTTAGATATCGTGTATCTAAAGCATCTTCGAATATGAAGTAAGTTTGACAAACAATGAATTGAATTCTTATTTATAAACTTCTATCCATATGAGTATTTTATTTTATACAGTATGTCTTAAAGATTTTTAGATGATTTATATACGTATACTTTGTCACAAGATTTCAGTTGCTTAAATATATTGATTTCAATTATTGACTAATATCAAATCAATTATATGAAAACGACGAGAAATATTCAATTAAAAGATAATATTATATCTTATGAATCTCAATTATTGACTCGTGTTAAATTAATTATAAGAAAATGATTAGAAGTATTCAATTAGAAAATTATTTTCATTAGATAAGAAAGCATTGCTTACGTCAAGCATGACATCTTATTACAGAGACAATAGAAGAGAAAATGGAACGGGACGAAATGAGATTCAATGAAACTTGACATAATAGTACACAATTAGATCACCACTCAACCAATGTAATACATGGGATCGGGCACTTTGAAAGTTCGATTGCCCGAATTATCTCCAAGTATGTCACTCCATTGATCTCCCATATTTCCAAGAATTCTATATCCAGAATTTACTAGCTCTGTTCTCTTCTTGGATTTGTACACTAATGCAGAGGTCCCCTGATCAGCTTCTCCCCTGCATCCAAACAGCATTTTGTTCTCAAACCAATAATTACTTATTCTTGGTAAATAAGTAAGATAAAATTTACGAAAAAAGGAGTGCAATGAAAGTTAAAGTCGAAGATCAAAGTGAAAGTCTGCTTAGTCACACGCCTTCCCTGTCCGTGTAGTCAGTAAGTAAGCCAGTCCCAGAGCTGAAAGTAGTAAGCCCTTAATTCTTCTTTCTAAGAGTTCTAAGTCTCGTCCCTTCTTCTACTAGAAGTAAGAATAAATAGCATTTACGCTTAATTTTAAGCTCCAAATTAGATGTAAGTGAAAGGAAGAAGTAAAAAATTGCAAGTTACTTGAGTATGAGCTTTTCCCAGGTATGATATCCAGCTACTTTTAGATTGGAAGTCCTAATGTCTTTAAATCTTTCTGCTGTTCCTGTTAAAAAGACAATCTTAAACCCAAGAGGCAGCAATGTTTGGTACAGGCGCAAAGACCCCGGCACTAGTGGCGCAGCTCCCTCCGCAACCCACTCGTTAAACTTTGTGTCGTTGTATGGTAATGCCCTGAAGTCAAATAATGTGATCATGATAAATGTGAAATAACAATACCAAAAACGAACATACTTTCCAAGGAACGCTCAAAGTAATTAGATCGCACCAAAACAAGAAATACAGCCCCCACACGTAAAAATATTATTTGTGAAAATGACACGAAACTAGTTAAATTATATCATATGAACAAATTATTGATAATATTATCGAAAACAACTAATGATTTATACAAGCAAAAATGTCAAGTCAACTATTTATGGAAATTGTGGGTGTGTGATGAAAAAAATGAAAATGCACCATATAATGTGGTGCCTTACCCAAATTGCACATCAGAGCGAGCATAATACGGCAAATTAGATAGCGTAGTTTCGTCAATATCAAAGATCCAAATATCCTTCCCATCACCAGCAAGTGTGAGGCTCTTGGCATATTCAATTGCGGTGTTTGCCACAATTTCGCAATCTTTACGGTATTGTTTGCCTAGCATGTAATGGCCAACATATTGTTCACACTCCTCGGGCACAAGTTTCCAATTGCGGATGTTGTATGTTTCCACAGCTAGACGCCAGCTGAGGCAGTCGACATCCTGAAGCCGATAGCCGGCTGCACCTGACCGTGGCCGGAGAAGATGGATTTGTTGGGTCACTTGCTCTATATGGCCATCTGCATGACAAGTTGCAAATACAGTTGCCAAAAACAAAAGTACTGCAGCCAACCTCATGTTTGAAGGTTGTATGAAGTCTTGACATGAAATCTAATGAAGTTTGGTCGTTTATATAAAGATTTCCACCAAATGAACCCTTATTGTGCAAAAAATTACAGATGGCATCCTTGGTGTGGCACCAAAATTTTTATTTATATATTATGGGTGTCTTTCACCCTAATCAACTTATAGTTATCAAAATCTGTCTAGCAAGTAAAATACTCAGTCCAGAAACAAAATATACTATTGATGAACCATCATTTCATCGTTGAGTCCTAGACGATTTGCGCACAGTAAATATAAAAAATACTAGAAGATTGTTTTTCAAGTTAGATGTGTCAAAAGCCGTTATGTGAAAGACTTGATCTAACCAGAAGTCGCATAGTGAATTTACCCATCTCTATACGGTCATGCTGGATTTGGCTATAGGGGTCTATGAGTTGCTGCAACTGAACTAATGGTCCGAGCAAGTTATTACGAAAAGATTTGAGTACTTATTTGATAGGATTTTTGTTTTTGCTTCTTCATTCTTATAGAAAAATTTTTGAGTAAACTATCTTAATTATTGTTTGAAATTAATTTGTTAGAAGAGATTTTTCTTGTAAAAGAGTTTTTAGAGGAAGTCTTATCGAGCTGATTTTTTCTAAAAAAATTTTTTAAACTAAAATAATAATTTTATAAAATTAATCAAATGTATTCGAAAGTAACTTTTGAATCAAGTCATTTCAAATATGATTGGTCTTCAAACTTGGATTGATAAGATCCACCTCGAGATGATTACTAAGATAATTGATTAGTGACAACGATGGGCAACACATTAATCATGCTTAAGCTGTTAAACATAAAAAGTAAAGATAATTAACCACAAATGCCAGGTCGCCTCGTCAACTTGCTGAGCCCTATATCATAAATGCAAAATTGATTTGACAAATATGGCCTCGAGGAATTTACCTGCCAGTGTATTTGTAGTAGGGTTTGGTAGGGGTAGTTAAGTAAATAAATGGAAATTAATTCTAATTTCAGCACGAGGCAAAAAAATAAAAAGTGAAAGGTCCCCACTACATAATTTTGCTGTGGAAATCTACACAAATAGTATTTAATGGACATGATAGAATGTAGAACAATGCTATATAATGTCGATTTAGGTGATAGGCAGATCTTATTTAGCCCATGTTTTGTTTTGTTGAAGGAATTATGAGTCTTCTAAAATATGTGATTAAAATTAATTATTTAATTAAACATTATCAACTTATTTAGCAAAACTAAACAAGAGCTTAAATGGGTCCTAAATCTTCGACTGTGGAATTTTCCATTCCTATAATATTAAAAGAAAATTGAAGTCACGGTACCAAATCTTTCATTATGATGCAGATTTGATCTAAGCCTTTCATTTGTATCACTCACGGTACCAAATGTTCAAAAATTCACACCCGAAATCTGAATGAATGGAAACTGTTAGTTCATCTTTTAGTTGACCTAAAGTCAATAATTGAGCAAATTTTGAAAATTTTTAAAGGGTAAAAAATTAACTTTACATTTTCATTAAAAAGAGTTAAAATAAAATAATTAAATAAAAAAACCAAAAAAGAAATACACTATTCATCTCCTCCACCCACCTCACACACTTTACCCCTTTAAAAATTGTTAGAATTTGGTCAAATCGTTGACTTTATGTCAACTAACAGATGAGCTAATGATTTTCATCAATTTAAACTCTGAATGCAGATTTTTTAAAGATTTGGTACTGTGAGTGATATAAATGAAATGTTTGTATCAAGTCTGCAACATAATGAAATGTTTGATATCGAAACTGTAATTTTACCTAATATTAATAAGAGAAAAAATGATTTTTTTTCCTACCACTTTTAGGTTTGGAATTCAAAATTTATTACCATTGCATTCCTAATCATTGTCTATAAATATAGGGCTTTGATTCGCATTATAATACACACAAATTTATTGACTTTTATCCTCTCCTCTTTTTCTCTTTTTTCATAACAAGTTAACTTTTACTTTCTTGAACAATAAATTGATGTTGGTAAGAAAAAATATTTTAATATATATGACAAAAATGAAGCTTAAATCATAGTTCAGTTCTTATGCATCAGAATAACGAAAAGATTGAACCATAGAAACATCAGAAATCTTTCAATTTTATTAATAATCAAATTCAACCAAATAAAATGGGAACTCATTTTAAGTGTTTAAATAGTATTAAAAAAAAAACCCAAAAACCTAATTAAGGGCAAAATGTTCTTGCTTAATTAAATAACATGAACTAAAATAAAGCAATAAATCAAGGGAAATAAAATATTGGATTTGGCAAGGAGATATTTCGGCTCCATCACATATGATCTTGGTCGCGAAAATTTAAATAAATTGATGGTCTTGACATGCATAAAAAACTATGCTGATTTTTTTATTTTTCCCCCAGGTTCCAGGCAAATTCCTTTGAAGTGTGGCAGACTGGATACATCGACAACATACCCTATCAATGTGGTTATTGAAACTTGTGCATAAATAATCATATATCTCGTTGTATAGTTCGAGAGATTCACGAGTACTACATATAAATTTATTACTCATTTTATCTATTTATAATTTAAACTATTTATAAGAACCTCTTAAACGTGCTTTTAGATTTACCAAATATGTCATCCATGACGAAAAATGAAAAATATAGTGCAGGCTATTTATGGCAATAAATTTATAATCTCTTTCTAAATCAAATTCAATAAATATTCCCATTATTATTATATTTGTGACATCATATTTTAGGTTTATTTAAGGTTCTCAATCTTTGCTTACGGCAACCCTTATGACCTTAATTTTATTTTTACGTATTTTTACGTTTATTAATTAGCACATCTCATGCCTTAAAAATTTTTTATTGAAATCATAATCGAAAATAAGATTTGCTAATTAATAGAATATTGAAGATAAGAATTCAATAAAAAAGAAATATGGACAAAATTTTTACAATGAGCAAACATTGGGAATTTTAAATAAAATAACAATATGGTGCTAGTAATAAAAATTGTGGGATGAATACAGTACATTGAGAACCTAGCAATGCGATCTTTCTTTCAAGAGTTGAAAACTGATGAAAGTAAAGTTTCTTGTAAAATGCATGACTTCGTTACTTATCTCTAAAAAGGTGAGTGCTTAATATTGGATGGTGAGTAGAGACTAAGAATTGTGATATCGGAAAAATTCACACCTTCTGTGCTAGAAATGTTTCTCGAGAAGGCCTCCTTTTAAATCTCTTTAGTCGTTTAAAATGTGTTCGGGAGGACCATTGTAATTTGGAAGAGCTTCTTCTACTTGAGATAGGAAAATTAATTGACTTGAGGTCTCTCAATGGACCTATAAACTAATAAATGTATGAAGTCTTCTCTTTTATATAGCTCCGAGTAGGAAGGCAATTCCTCGAGGACAACCGGTCTTGGGATGTTGAACAATTTCAAAGGAGGAAGAGTATTGTGGATTTGTTGGATCAATTGCTCTATAAAGCAATCTGCATGACAAGTTACAAAAACAAAAGTACTGCAGCCAACCTCATGTTTGAAGTCTTGACATGAAATCAGATGAAATTGGGTTGTTTATAGAGAGTTTTGCCACCAAACTTAACCCCTATTCTGCAGAAATTACATATGGTATCCTTGGTGTGACACCAAATTTTTTATTTATACATCATAGTTAACGCAGAGATATCAAAATGTGATCTGGCAAGTAAAATGCTCAGTCCAGAAGTAAAATATACCATCATTGACAAAATATTTTGTCAAACGTTGAGTCCTAGGCAAATTGGCAAATTAAGCCCCTATTTGATTCTCATCTTCAAACAGTAAATGAATAGTGCTGGGCGTGTTTGAGCCTCATTATTGTTGGGATGAATAATTGATTTGTGTGTAGATAAATTATCAATTAATATAATGAAATAACAAATAAAATTCAACAATAGCATAACATAAAATTGAGAAGAGATTTAAAATGCAAGTCTTAGGGAGTCGCGTCAAAGAAGAGATTTAGATTTATTCATTTTCTAAACTAAAAGCAGCGAAATGACGAATATACCCTTTATTTAAATAAAAGAAAAAGAAAAAGAAAAAATTAATTGAAGTCCCAATTTTATTTTACAATTGCAAACGAGTCCCAGATAAATTATTAAAAGTGTAATTTGCTATATTGTCTATATCTTTCACTATTAATGTGAAGAACATCTCTATCTTTCTTTCTTTTTTAAAATATTTTCACTCTTAATTACACATTTAATTGCGTAAACCATCATTTTTATCAATTTTTATGTAATTTCTTAATAAAAATTGTGAAATGATGAATATACAATCTTATTTATATATATAAAAAATAAACTAAAGAAATTTTTTTTCCTAATATTTTTAATAATTTATTTAGGATTCGTTTGTACTATTTAATTTTTTTTTAATTTAAATTTTTTAATAATTTATTTGGGACTTGTTTGCTTTTTTTAAAAAAAAAAAATTAATTTCTAAATTTTTAATAAGTTATTTGGGACTTATTTGCACATTTAAAAAATGTTGGGATTATAGTTGCAATTAG
>CAIGRB010135162.1:27307-38059 GCA_903798255.1 Fraxinus quadrangulata
CCTTTTATTATATTTTCCAAGTAACCTTTTTTTAAACAAGTTTTTATTTTATTTTAATTTTTTTTCTTAAAATAAGTTTTGTTTTATTTTATTTTTTAAGTATCATTTTTTAAAATGCGTTTTTATTTTATTTTTTTAAGAATTATTTTATTTTACTTTTTAAAATTTGTTTTCAAACCTACCAATTCAAAAATGCTTCTAAAGTTAAAAAATGGTACTCTTTCATCATAATCAAGTATTTTACAAAAGCTTGCAAATCAAATTTCTAAACTAGGAAATTCCAAGAATATTAATACTATTGATAATCTTGAAAAACTTGAATCTCAATTTATTGAAGGTGAACATCTTCAAATCAATAAATTGAGAGACCAACATTCTAAGGTACCAACCTATTACAATCGTTCCTTTTATCCTGTAATGTTATTTGAGGAAAAAGGAAAACCTCAAAAATCATATTCTAGTGATGAGATCGTTGAATGAAATATTGATGGTCTTACAGAATTTCAAATTATTAGAATCATTGAAAACATGGTTGTATTCTATAATGCATATATCAGTCGTGATGTTCCTCCTTCAATCACCTATATAAATTTAATTATTGAGTTTATCGAACAAATTAAATTTTAGTGAAATAACTATCTCAATGATGAAGATAGGTCAAAAATTCATAACGCTACAATGAGTTACATCAATATGATTGTTTCAATACTTTAATGTTCAATATTAAAGCACTTCATTGGTACTCCTACTTTCTTCAAGAAATGTCATCTAAGATTTTATTAAACTTAAATTGCCTAAACTTCATGATTTTCATTGGTATAAGGGTATGTTCCTTACCAGAGTTATGATTAGAGAGGACTGCTATCAATCTTCTTTGGAAAGAAATATCTATTTTCGGACTTCCAAAACTCTTTGCTGAAAGAGTTAGGAATTTTATCAAAATCAAATATAATGATTCTATCCCTTATGCTGTACTTACTTATAGTGAAATTATTAATTTTGTCAATAAGGGCTATCATTATGCAGTGATCTTAAACTCAAAGATAAACTGAAAGCAAAAAGATCTGATAGTCAGAAAGAGTTGAGATCTTTTTGTGAACAATATAAATTTAAAAAGATCATCCCTCCATCTTCAAAATCTAAAAAGAAAAAATTTCCTTCTCATTCGAGAAAAAAGATCATTTTCAAAAGAAAAATACTTTTCAAAATTATCTTCAGAAAAGTTTATAAAGAAAATTCGTAACGAAAAGATTTTCAAAACCTTCTAATATTACTTGCTGGAAATGCAATCAATTTGGTCATTATTCAAATAAATGTTCTATGAAGGGAAATATTAGCAATCTTCAAATTAATAAAGAAGTTAAACTTGAAATTCTCAATTTACTCAATTTCAGTTCGGGAGAAGAAAATTCTGATTTTGAACTTGAAATGGTTTATCAACATCAACAAGATTCTCGTGTTAAAACTTGTTCAAATTGCCCTTCCACCTCAATTCAAGGTAAAGAAGTTTGTGGTTGTAAAACTATAAACGTTCTTACTAAAGAAGAACTTATTCAAAAAATAACTAAGAAAATAGAAAATTCTCAATTAAAGAGTAAGTTTTCCTCTCTTTTGCCTTCAAAACCTTCTGTTGCTCCTTTTAATATGAATAAAATATAAATCGATTCAAAGAGGAGAGTTCTTCAAAACCCTCTTGTTCAAAATCTTCCCGTTCTGAATTGAAATACGAAATCAATGAGATGAAATCTCAAATTTCTTCATTAGAAAAGCAAACGAAATATGTTAAAATGGAACTTGTTTTCTTAAAAACTAAGAGCCTAGAACAAGAAAACAATCATTTTCATGATTCGTCATAATATGAAAACGAAGATACTATTGATGATTTTCATGAAAATCTTCAAACTGAAGAAGATAATATTCATGTTATTAATCAAATTTAGCTTAAAAATGGCATTGCAATATGACTATTATAGTAAATAAAGAACTCAAACTTTATCTAGAGTCTTAATTAACTCTGGAACAGATGAAAATTACATTAGGGAAGGATTAATTTTTACCAAATATTTTGAAAAAACTACTCAGTGTCTTTATGGTGCTAGTGGTAAAAAAATCCAATATTCAGTACAAACTTTCAAAAGCTCATGTTTACAAATCAAATATTTGTTTTAAAAATATATTTTACTTAGTCAAAGATTTAGACCAAGAATTTATTCTTGATATTCCTTTCATTGTTTAAATATATCATTTTCAAGCCAATTCAAAAGGTATAATTACTAATATTTTGGGATAAGAAATATTTTTTGACTTTACAAATTCTCCATCTTACAAAGACGTGAATGCTTTAAAAGAAGCATCAATTTCAAAATTAATTAATAATATTAATTTCAAAAGAAAATATATTCAATTTCTTAAAAAAGAAATCATGTTTTAAAGAATTGAAGAACGATTAAAAAATGCTTTAACTATTGAAAAGATTTATTTGCTTCAAAAGAAAATTGAGAAAGAAATATGTTCAACTATTCTAAATGTTTTTTGGAATAGAAATAAACATCTTGTTTCTCTTCCTTATAATTCTGATTTTCATGAATCCAACATCCCAACAAAATCTCATCGTATTCAAATGAATAAAGAATCATTTTATCATTTTATCAAGAAAATTCAAGATTTATTGGAAAAGAAATTGATTCGGCCCAACAAATCTCCTTGGAGATGCTCAACTTTTTATGTCAATAATTTTGTTGAAATTAAAAGAGGAGCTCTGCAATTAGTCATCAATTAAAAACCTTTTGATTAAGGTTCCTCAATGGATTAGATATCCATTATCTTAAAAAGAAAGACTTGTTAAATATGTTATTCAAAACTGTTATCTTCTTAAAATTTGATATGAAGTCGGGATTTTGGTAAATTCAAATTAGAAAAGAAGATATATATAAAACTGCATTCAATATTCCTTTCGAACAATATGAATGAAATGTTATGCCACTTGGACTAAAAAATGTCCCTTCAAAATTTCAAAAAAATCATGAATGATATTATTAATCATTTTAAATTTTATAAGTGTTTACATTGATGATGTTCTAATATTTTTAGAAAGTATAGAACAACATTTCAAGTATATCACATTCATTCATATTATTAAGAATAATGGTTTAGTAGTCCTTGCTAAGAAAGTTGTTCTTTGTCAAACAAGTATTAGGTAGGTCATAATATTCATTTAGGGACTATTACTCCAATTCAAAGAAGTTTAGATTTCACTGATAAATTTTGGGATGAAATCTTAGATAAAACTAGTCTGCAAAGATTCTTGGGGTGTGTCAATTATGTCCAATTTTATTAAAGAAATACGTATACTATGTGCCCCTCTTTTTAAAAGATTACAAAAGAATCTGGTCCCTTTGAGTTACAAGCATACTTTAATTGTACAAAAAGTTAAAGACGCTGTCAAAAGTATACCATGTCTTTCAATCCTAGATCCCACTGCCTCTATTATTGTAGAAATCGATGCGTCAGACACAGATTTTGGTGGAGTCTTTAAGCAAATTCCTGTCAAATCTAGTCAAGAATAATTGGTTAGATTCAATTCTAGTCTTTGGACAGACCCTCAAAGAAATTATTTTACCATCAAAAAAGTAATTTTAGCAATTATTTTATGTATTTCAATATCTCAAAATGGTTTAAACAATAAAAAAATTTGTTTTAAAAATAGATTGCAAAATATCAAATGATGTTTTACAAAAAGACGTAAAAAACCTTATTTCAATACAAATTTTCGTAATCATGTTTTGATTATATATACAAGGTCAAATAAACTTTCTTGCAGATTTCTTAACGAGAGAGTTTATGCAAAACAAAATTGAGAGAAACAATTGAGAGTTATGGCTTCTTCTTCAAAGAAGAATAAGCAAAAAATTTCGATTCTCATTCTTTCAAATGGTTCAAAGAATGAAGGATAAAATTCTTCTACTTCTCAAAAAATCACTCTTGCTTCAAAAAATTCATTTATACAAACACCTCAGAGCAGAAAAATCTCTGAAGAAAACAAATCCTTAAATTACAAAAAAGTCATTCAAATTAGATCTGAAAAACTACCAGATATCAACCCCTCAACATCTTTTCACTACTTTACCAAACCTATTCAAATTCCTATTTTTGAAATGGAAACTTCTTGGATCCATAGATACTCTTCTCTTAAGGAATGCCTTCAAAATTTATTTCCTTCTCATTTCCATTTCATGCCAAGAAATACAAAAAAGACCTAAGTTTATTATGAAGCTATCTTATTTAAATCAAGATCAGCCATAATAATTAATACTCAAAATTCTCAAAAGAAAAATTATATTTATTTTTCAAAAATTTCAATTAAAAGGATATTGTCTTATAAAGATTGGGGCAAAACCCATGTAATGAGAAGAAAATGCATCTATCTAAGGATGATTTATTCGAATCTTATTTCAATTATTTTGATTATCAAGATGCTTGGTTCAATACTTTTTATTTTAGACCAGTGACACATTCCTGGTTTATTCTTTTCAACCATGCATGGGTTACAAATTTTTCAAAATGGTTTCAAAATTGGTTCAAATATTTTGGACTTGACGAGATAATTTTACCCAATTTTACTCATTAAGGGTTAGAATACTTCAAAAGGGAGGTAAAATCATTTCTAAAACCTCAAGAAAATCTTTTATTTCAATTTACTCACAACTTTATAGTCTTGTGGATTTCCTGTTGGAACTATCAAGTTGTTCAAAATACAAGCTTCGAATTCAATGTTAAAAGAATCATCGGAGGCTTAAAGTTGAATGGTGTCAAAAATCCATGAGACAAATTGTTGCTATAAGGCTGTAAACTCATTAATTCAAGAACAAAGAAATATTGGTGTTACAAAGCTATTAAAGAAAGAACTACACAAACACATCGATTTTTTTGCCAGAAAAATCAAGACTTATGACCATGTTCAATTAGTGCAAAACTCCGGAAGAATTACAAATTATTTCGGAAAAAAATTGCTTCGTTGGTTGAGGCCTCTTCAAAGAAATCAAAATCAAAAGATGATAATTCTTTTCAATTAGGAAAAAAAATTGATTTATCGAATATTAAAAAAAAATTCGGTTCTTATTTGGTTCTTCAATTCTTGGTATAGAACCGAGGACCGAACCAAACCCGTCAGTTCTCGATTCAGATATCCGTTCGGGTTTTTAATTTTAGAAAAACCGTTCGGTTCGGTTCAATCTTTTTCCCCAGCCATATATTTGAGTTACAATGATTTGTCTCCAGTACTTAAAGTGTTGCTTCTCTAGTTGTGTCATCTATCCAAAAGAGACCTTGATACGTTTGGATGAGCTTATCAGGATGGCACATGGTTATCTTGGTTCAAGTGGAAATGTAGATCACATGCAAATGATGGGGTTAGAGTTCTTTAAGAACCTATAAATGCGATCTTTCTTTCAAGAGTTGGTAAAGGATAAATATGATGAAAGTAATGTTTCTTGCAAAATGCACGATATAATGCATGACTTCGTTACTTATCTCTCTAAAGATGAGTACAGCTTAATCTTGTATGGTGGAGTAGAGATTACGAATTGTGATATCGGAAAAGTTCGCACATTTTGTGCTAGAAATGTTTCTAAAAAAGGTCTCCCTTTAAATCTCTTTAGACGTTTAAAATGTGTTCAGGTACTTATTGTGAGCAATTGTGGTTTGCAAGAAATTAGACAAGAGATAGGAAAATTAATTCATTTGAGGTATCTTGACTTGAGCTCCAATCCTATAAGAGAACTCCCAGAAACCTTGTGTGATTTGTATAATTTGCAAACCTTGGATCTCCGAAAATGTTTCCTTCTCTCTGCACTCCCTCAAGGGATCTATAAACTAATCAATCTACGATACCTTCTCTTTGAAAGAGATTCGAGTATGGTGTCAATTCCTCAAGGACTGGAGAGATTAACCGGTCTTTGGATTTTGAGCTGTTTCATAGCAGGAAGAGGATCAAGTAAGTTGGGATATTTGAAAAAACTAACCCAACTTCGAGGATTTCTAGCACTTCATCTAGGAGACTTGAGGGAGTTAGAAGACTTGGATGACGCTGAGAAAGCAGAATTGAAAAATAAGATACACATTCAAGAGTTGGAACTCACTTTTAATGGGGAGGTGAGGGTGGACATAATGGAGGCTCTTCAACCACCTCCAAACCTGCATTATTTAGGAATGCATGGATATAAGGGCACCCAATTGCCATTATGGATCACCACGTCCCTTAACTATTTAAGGGCGCTTAATTTCTCATCATTTAACAACTGCTCATCTTTGCCCCCGTTGGGAAAACTGCCAATGCTTGAGGAGCTTAAGATATCATCCGTGCACAGCATGAAATACGTGGGCAATGAATTCTTGGGGATAATTGGGACTATCCAGAAACTACCGTCTGCGGAAACAGCATTCCCGAAGTTGAGAAAATTGCGTTTTATATTTTTTGGCAACGGGAGGATATAACTGGGGATGAAAAAGCCCATCTCTCAATAATGCCATGTCTCAGGGAGTTAGAAATCGTTGATTGCAACAAGTTAAAGGCACTGCCACATTGCCTCCTTCGTATGGCATCGTCTCTGGAGTATTTGACTGTTAAGAGCTCCTTATGTCTAGCTTCGCTTTACGGGGACAGGACTGGAGACGAATGGGCCAAGATATCTCACATTCCCCACATTAAGGTAGACGGTTTGGAAGATATAAACAGGTACAGCTTCCATAAACAACTGTACCATAAAAGCGTGTAATCCTGATTTTTTATTTGATGTTCCATTGATTTTTGTTCAAGGGAGTTTGCTCTTATCAGATTTTTATTTTTTATTTTTAACAGTTCTGGATAAAAATCACTGCATGCCCTTTTTCTGCAGATAGTTTTTCACATAGATAATAAAGTTTGGGGCACCTGTCTAATTAACAATGTTTAAGCTGAAAGAAGTTCTTGTTTTAAGTTTAAAGGCCTCTAATGTACTTTCTAAAATGGTTAAAAACCCTTAACTAACATAATTGGTCAAAAAGTTCTTCGAGCTAAATTCATTACTAAAGCACGGGAATTATGCTTCCCTATAAAACCCAATTTCTTTATTCTTTGCTTCCAACAACCACCACTTCACCCTCTTCTCTTCCGAAAATAAATAAATTTCAGTCATTATGTAGCTGCAACAAAATTACTGCTAATTTCCCAAAAACTGTGACCGAATTTCAATCCTTTGTACGGTTTAATATTTTCAAAAATTGTTGAATTTGCTTAGTTTAGTTCTATTCCACCTCCAGAGGATGAAAACTTAGTTATGTTTGGAAAGTGTTTATAATCGATTTTAATTATAAACAGATAGAAATGAGTGGTGGATAAATGGATAGCATTTGTGAATCCCACTAAATGTGTAGATAAAAAATGGCTCGAGTGTTTACATAAAAGTTTATAAACATGAGCCAATTATAGGCTTATAAAGTAAAAATGTAGATGTATCATTTTTTCTATAACTAGGTTCTGTTTTGTATATTTGGGTGGTGGTGTCAAAAAGTTGAGAAAAAATTGTCTCCTGGAACTCTTATTATTTTGCCTTCGTCTAGATGCAAAGTGATTCATTCTTATTTGACCAAGTCCGTCTACAAATGTGCGTTTATTTTTTATTACGTGTACAAATCTGTTTAGAAATCTCATTTTTTCCATAACTAGGTTCCGTTTTGTATATGTTTATGTTGAATTGCAGACATAAAAGAGAATTGGAAATGCTAGTTCTTCATTACCGTCAAGTTAAAGTGATCAAAGCTGATGGATATGAAAATGGGCAAAATAGTGGAGACCCTTGTGGTGAATCTTTGTGTTGAAAAACAATTTCTTAAGAGTTGTAGTTATCAATGAAACTGTGTGGTGTTGTTTTAGTCATAAAGTTTTAAGTTTTAATACATTACATATCTCAGTGGTTGGTTTGAAAATTGTTATTCATGTGTTAGATGACTTTAATGTGTTGATGGCGTGGGTTGGAAATTTGGTTTTGATATTATATATATTTTTCGAATTGACCAGCACATAAAAAAAGCACACGATAAAAATAAACTGGCAATATGCCATCCAAGTACTCCGTTTAACAAACTGACACTTGACCTTTTAAATAGCACTTCCCATTTTTAATAAATTTCAATTCGACTTGACTATATTCTTATTTCTATCCACTCAAACTCAGAAGTAACAAACTTTCATCATCTTTAAGGGTTCATTTGACAAAGGTTTTGTGCTTCTTGTAGAAAAGTTTCATAAGAAATTATTTTATGCCAATTTCTTCTAGAGGCTTTTCTAATGAGATAGTATATTCAAAAATCGCAAATACATTCGAAACAACTTTTGACGTTTCATATACCCTTTGAAATGGGACCTAAACATCTTGGATAGGTCGAATAAGTAACTTAGAAGTTGCAATTAGGCTGATGCCAAATGTATTATATTAGTTGGTTGTATTAATATCCATCGTAATATAGACTTGCACCGAAAATTTTCTCAACTCTCTACGGTAGATCAAATAGGGGCTTAATTTGCTGTCGGAGCCGAGCAAAGGATTTGTGTTCGATTCGCGTCTCCAATAATTACGAAGAATTGTGGAACGTAAATGTAAAACACAGTTGGGAAATCCCACTAGGCTAATTTAAAAATATCAATTTCTATTCGAACGACCTAAGCAATATTTTAAAAATATATATGACTTTTAATATATTAAAAAAAGTAATTATTTCTTTGGTTCATTTAAAACTTTGATTTTATTTCCAACAATTTTAATTAATAATTCAATAATATTTGTGTATAAATGTTGATACTTCAATTGAACTAGTGATTTATTAACGTAACTGGATCAATGTCTAGCTTGGACAACCATAAATAAGACAGTATTCTAATTGATTGGTTATCAACTTAGAGGGCTAGGCCTTTTCTCTTTGCTGGGCCAGGCAGGCCTTGACCAGTTCAGAAACGGACATATTGACATTAAGTTGATTCCCAATCAATTAAAATCTTGTAACACTATTATTCATGGTTATCCAAACTAGACATTGATTCGGCTAAGTTAATGGATCACTGGTTTAATCGATGTATCAATATTTATACACAAAAATAGGAACCTTTAACAAGTGATAGTTTTTGAGGGGAAATGGATGAATTGGAGAATGAAAGGTGTCTTGTTATGGAAGAATATGTTTAAGGTGAGAAGATAGAAGAAAAATTTTCTAAGACGATAATATCATTCCATTTTGAAAAAAAAAAAAAAAAATTGACTTCACGTATTCACTTAACGGATGTTTTGCAAATAAATGAAATATAAGGATGTTTTGCACAATAATATTTAAAGGTATGGAAGTTATGTACTAATTACCAATTTTTCATTTTTGAAGTAGTTGATAGTTATGTGGGAGCAGTTTGTCAATAATTGTGAATCTTAATGTTACTTTGAATTACAGTGCCCATTGTTCGATCTGGTCTCATAGTCTGAGGTTTCGACCTATCGACAATATAATAATGGTACTTCACCTTCATAATTTTTATTAAGGTATGAGATCGAACACCATAAATTTTATCTTCTTCTAAATCAAATACATACATTTTTTATTTTAAATCTCAACGCAACATAGGGAAAATAGAGTATTTTGACCAAGGGTCAAGATTTTAGATCTTGGACAAGAATACATTTTTTTTTTTTTTGTATTAAATTTGAGAATCTTGATTCATGACAATAATATAATTTAAGGGTCCATTATCGATATTTACTATTCTTATTATTTTCAATTAGTCTAGACCAATATCTAATTAGTATTTTAATTTTCTCTATCTAGACTTTATTTTCCTTCTTTTTAGAAAAAGTGAAACCACTGCACTTGGTTGCCTTTCACTATATAAGGAATCATGAATTGACCCTGTGTGCCTACCAACCTCAACTTACATAAAAAGTTCTTGGTGGGATATTTCTCCGATCAAAGTAGTGGAATCCAAGAATTTTCATGTAAGATCATTGGTAACATATATTAACCAATTTTAATTCATTTATTTACAATTTAAATGGTTTATGAATACTTCTTAAAATGCTTTAGATTTACCAAATATGGCATCGATGATGGAAAAAAAAACTAGGGATATTCATGTACATATTTATTTACTTAAAAATATAAAGCGGATTATTTATGTTAATAAATATATAATCTCTTTCCAAATAAAATTCAATGAATTTACGCCTTCTTGTATATACTTACCTAAATAATACGTGTTTTTACCTAAGGATGTTTCTCGGTATTCAAATAGATAGAAGATTAGTGAATAGCATGCAACATGTCTCATGGATATAAACAACAAATGTTTCGGTCTTATACAAACGACTTGAATAATGTAAATTTACTGTCACTATGATGCCAATAAGAATATTGTATTTATTAACTAACTGTGTATGCTAAGATAATTCAATAGATGACTAAGATGTAGACAATATCCTTCAATACTTACCAGGTTGCCTCGTCAACTTGCTTAGCCATATATCATAAATGCAAAATTGATTTGACGAATATTTTAATACTGTAAAATATGGCCTCGAGGAATTTACCTGCCAGTGTATTTGTAGTAGGGTTTGGTAGGGGTGGTTAATGTCACAGGGACGAAGTCTGCTACAAACACATAGCCAAATTTCCGCCTGTGATGGCACTGAGGGTTCACTCAGTCAGCCAATCCGAATCCCACAACCCACACGAATATAA
>CAIGRB010135168.1:6174-31475 GCA_903798255.1 Fraxinus quadrangulata
GAATCCATGGACTGGTTGTAATCCCTTTTCGTCCAAGAACAAAGGTTTAGGATTCACATCATTTGCTCCAATCAAGCTTGGAAAGCTTAAAGTTTTGCATGGAAGAATACTGAAGCTTTTGAAATTCTAGATAAAGAAATTAAGGGTGTGTTTGAGCCACATTATTTTGGAATAGTAGATTGATAGAGAATGTGTGGTTGAAAAAGAAGGAAAAGTTATTGATGTGATGGAAAATATTATTTTATCGAAGAATGTGATATTGAAAATGAGTAGAATAATGAAAATGAAAATTTTAATGTGGCTCAAACAGGGGCTAATATGATCTTTGTACCATTTTTCAGAAGCACAAGCACAAGTTACAGTGGAAACATTAGTCAATAAGCTATTTGCTCGATGCAATTGCATAAAAAACTTGAAACTTGATGGAATTTTATTTAGAGGGGAACTTAGTCCATAGTTGATTTATTACAGAACCTGTTTCTCTGTCTCCTCCATGTAGCTTGATTGTTATATTCTTATGAAAGTAGCATGTGAATAATCTTCTATGTCTTGCAATATATTGTACACTTCTCAAAAGCAAATTCTTAATGTTTCATTATATGCTCCACATAATATGCATAGATATTTCTCATTGTCATTAGTATTTTGCTACTACATTTTGTATTTTATTTTTCTATTTCAAAATAGTTTAGTGAATAATAATTATAAATGAGATTATATGCTTCTATCTGCCATTCTTAATTCATTTTCCCAATGAAAGTCATTCTTCATTCTCTTCTCACTTTTAATAAGACCTTATTGATATTATAATATCTTTTCTTTTTGACCAGGAAATTGACACAAAGTATAGGTCTTCTATCATATACATTTTTAATGCAAGCAAAGTACGACAGAATAGTGGTCCCTATGGTGAGTTCTGAGTTTTCAGGTCTAATTCTGTAGTTAGATCTACATGCTTTCATGTGCTTTTGTTCTTTTAGCTACAGTGGTTTTCTCTGGTAGTAAAGCCTGGCTCAGTTGAATAGAAACGGAAGATTTTCTAACCTTTTAATTAGTTTGTCTGTGGAGTTTCCAGTATACTCAAGTCTATTCAACATTTACTTGTGCTCATGCTTCATTTGCACTTCATGTGGGCATATTGACGTGATTGTGTATCAACTTCATGGTGCCAGGAGACGCGTTTTTTCTAACTTGACCGTCCAGTAGAATGTGATGTGAAATTATAGCATGTTTCGTAGGGCGGATTACATAGTACTTAACAGCAGAAAAAGATGCTAAAATTTTGTTCATTATAGTGTCCAGTTTTTATCTGGTACTGCATTCCAAAAATGCACTTAACATGCAGAAGCTGCTCAACATTTATGTCTTTGAGTTCCCTGCTTTGGAGATGCAATAACAATATTAATTATTTAATTGAGCCTACGTTTGGGAGAGATTTTTCCAAGTGAATAATGACTTTGGAAGATGTGTGGTTAAAAAGTGAGAAATGTTATTGATTTTGGGGAAAAATGACTTTTTAAAAAAAACTCTCCTAAACAAGCTCTGAATCAAGTGAGTTCAAATTTTTTCAATATTTTTTTCTGTGAATCACGGTAAACAATTTCATTCTCTCATTTTTTTTAGTAGTATCATTAATATGTAGGATGTCACGGTTTGTAGATCTTTTGCTTTTAGATCAATGCACGTGCCGGGCACCCTCTTTAAGCTTTCAGCTTGTGTTCATATTCTTGCAGGTTGACTACGAATTCAACAAACAAACTGGCACATGGAATTCATTACACAATGAACAACATCTTAAGAATAACCTTTCCATATTGTTGCAGTGGTCTCCATTTTCTTCAGAAGCAGAACTTCTGAAGCAAGTATGAGCTAGTTTTTTCCCTCTTTTCCTGTTCTTGTATGGACGTATTACTTTTCCATGAACCCTGTGATTTACTAGGTGCTGTGAAAAAATTGTTCCACCTAAGTTTATATTATCATCTTCTAATACCCACTCTCTCCTCTGCTGTGCAGTGTGATGATGTTGGCCATCATGGCACCAAGATATTGGTCTACAATTTATGGCATAATGATGAAGGGAAAATGGAGCTCGATTTTGAGTCAGATCCTGAGGTTTGTATTTACTCTTTCTAGAGCTTTGATGATACTGCAGTACCAGTTTCTGATGATGTTTTTCATGTGAACCAATGGACTCAGGATATTTGTATTTCTGGGAAGGCTAAAAATACTGAAAAAGTGGGCACTCGCAAGGCCATTAACGAACAGCACCTTGCTAACCGTCTTCCCTATTCACTCCGTGTAAGTTTGGAGGTTTATTATTTCACCTCTTATATAAACGTAAAGATATATTAGAGCTTTGTTAACAGTTTGTTCCTTGTATTCTGCAGGCATATTTATCTGTTTTGTACTTGCGAGTTCCAGAGAACTTCTGCACACTTTTACGTGGACGAGTTGTTGAGTATCATAACATTGCTAAGGATCTCAAATTTCCAGAGTTCATACTATACAGACCTCAGAATGTGGAGGTTGAGAGAATTTTTAGCACTCTTATGTTGGATACATGACATAGATAATAGATAAGCTTAAATTTTTATATACACAATGACAGAGATACTCCCTTGCGCAAAGTGACTTGCTATCACTGATGCACATATACAGTAGTGTAACCTAAAAATTTCATGTCTAATTAACTGCCAATTTCTTTTACCTGATTGCTATGTCAACCCTTTCCGCTAACTGTTAGCCTATTATGCAATGCAAATTTTGAGAATATCATTTTCGCTTTGCTGATTGCAGGGTTCTGTAATTACGACGATTGGATTTCTAAAGGAAGCTCCGCATGTGAATATTCATGGTTTTAATATCTACCACAAGAATCGATTAATACTGGTGACTACTTTTACTTAATTCGTTAGACTTCTGTACTTTGGTAGCAGATGAAACTTTAATATTTGTTCACTTCTGATAGTTTTTCTTGCTCTGTCCAAGTGAAATTAGCCATTTGGAAGTTACTGTTAGGTGTTAAAGAAAGTGTCTTGATATAACTATAAAATTGTAAAATTTCCAGTCAGTCCAGACATGTCAATATGTATTCCAACTAAATGCTCTCACTTTGCCTTAAATGCTTTGTTTGCTACCCATCCCACAACCCACTAAACTGGTAGTAATGATAGCAGTGTGATAATCAATAATCATGAAGATTGTTTTACAACTCGTGAATCCATTTGGTATATTTCCTTGAGGTTGAATAGATTTATTTGTCCCCCTAGATATGCAAGCTCTGTTTTCTTTAGACAGTAATTTTTCTTCCATGCTTCCACTCAAGCGAGTACTGATTTCTGTATGATAAATAGCTAGAAAGGACTTCTTGTTGTTATGTGAAACTTTAGTTAGTTCTTTATGTTACATGCTGTGTGAAATCACGGACCTTGTTATACTTTTAACATAATGTTGTTTTGGAGGTAAAGATAATTTTAATAACGACATAATGTGGATAATGATAATCTTTGCAAGTTTCTTGCAGTTAATTCATCCCGAAATTGTCAAAAAATGTCTTCTTTCCCTCTTCGGTCTCTCCCCCTACCTCCCAACACCCCCTCTCTAAAACCAAAGAAACAATATCTTTCACCATTTTATGTTTTCTACGACCACATCTTACATCTCTGTTCTGGTCACTTTGCAGCCATTTTGGCACGTTGTAAGCTATTCCTGCAACAGAGGCAAAGGGGTTGTGGGTAAGAAATCCATATAATGTTGCATTTGATATTTTTATCCTGAATTGTCTTTAGTTGGTGTTAAGTGAGTTGCTACTGGGCATGACAGGGGTTCTGGAAGCAAATTTTATCGAGCCGACTCACAGTAAACAAGACTTTGAGAAGACACCAGTTTTTCAGAAGCTTGAAACTCGTCTGAAAGAAATGACGCAAGAATACTGGTAAGTGATTTGTTTACATGGAGTAACTTCTTGACTAATCAATGTGACTCTTGGACAAGCAATGATACGAAATTTGTAAGACATTTATCTGATTTTTGTATCATTCATTTTTATTTTTTTTTAATAATGAGCAAGGAAGTAGGATTATTCCCCTTTGTCTCCTTCACAAGTAATATTGTGCATTCCATCTAGAGTAAATTTGGTGTACTTGAGGCTGTATCCTTGCGTTGAGGACTTCCGTTATTTGTTTACTTTATGCTTTAGATGATTTGACATTATGCTGATAAGCAATATTGAAGCCTGACAGGGATTATCATTGTGGACTCATTGGTTATCATCAAGTTAAAAAAAATCCCCCTGCAACAATGACTTCAAATGGTTCTTTTAATTCTAGACAAGATCGTGGTATGTTTCAACCCGTTTTGTTGAGTAGGGACTCCTCAGGTTCATTTCATCAAAATTCACTAGGTAAAAACTCATAAGATGCTGACACTTACATCCTTAAAAATTTTCTACTTTGATATCCTAAAGCATATTGCACAGGTGAACCTTTAAAAAGGAAAGAACGTGATCATACAGTAGAGCCTGGAAGGGTGAAACGGAAGGGAGTTGAGTCCAGAACTGCCACTGAACGTAAGCAAGATGTACAGGTATTGTCTTGTAATCAATCCCTTTGTTTCTTCACGCCAATACCTCTCACCTGGCCACACAACCATCACCCCCTCTCATTTTAGTGGTTATATATTTTAAATTAACTCAAAATGAATTAACTGATGTTAATATAAAATCACATGCACTAAGAATAATCAAACACTTGCTATTTTTATCTTATAAAAACTCCACTTCTGTGTCCTACCAGTCACATCCAAGGGAAACACAAGCAAATTACTAGTTACACCGAAATAAAAACCAATTATCGATTAAATGATGTTGATAATATGTGAACAATCATTTTCCTTAATATAATATCAAAGTTAACGTGCAACCATCAGGAGGACAAAATTGATATTTGGTTTTTTGGACGGTGGCCGCATCTGATGATGGCAGCTTTTGGTGTGGGCGTAAGGAACATACAGTGGAGTCTAAAGGAGAAGATATGTAGGGTTGATAGAGATGATGATGCACGAGATTAGTGAGTAGAAGAGTGAGGTGGGATTATGGATGGTGGAGGATGTTGGCCGGAATGATGAAAATGGCATAATTAACCTTGGAGGTTGGATCTAGCAAAAGTTGGCTGAAAGGCACTCAAATTTGAGAAGTGCTACATTCACAGATGAAGAATTCACAGAAGTCCCACAGAATACACACAATTAGGTGGGGTCCGATTTTTTTGACAATATTAAATTCATGCGGGTCCCACTTACCATGTGACTCATTGAAAATTCATTCTGTACATATGGATTAATTCCTCAAATTTAGATGGGTGACAGAGGGGAGAGAGAATGATGGGCTGAGGTTGGCAATGGGGGATTTTGGTGGTGATGTCAGGTGAATGGTGACAATTTGCAGCAACTAGAGTTGCGGTTGAGAATACGAGATGATTCTGGGAGGTACCTAGAATGGCCATTCCTGAAGTTGAGGAGGATGGGGATTCATATACTTGCATGGGAAGATTTGTCCATGAGAGCTGTCTTTCTCCATTTAAATTGACTTATCAATCATAAGAAAGAAAAACACCACCTTAAATGGCTTATATTCCTCAAATATATTTTCTTTTTGAATACACAATCTACAAAGTACAAACGTTGATATGGTTCCTCAATCTTGCTGGCTGCAAATTTGTTCCCTTGTGGAAGCAATCAATTTCCTCTTATAGAAAATAGACGAAAAGCTATAATGTTTTGTTTGATATACAACTTCACATTTTGAATTTGATTACCATTTCTACCTTGTAGTGAAGATTGGGTGAAGGTTTTAATCATTTGCTATGCTCTCTCTTTTTGGTCCATTGGCTATGTTCTCTCTTTTTGGTACATTCTTTTTTTTTTTTCGGCTGTTTCACGAACATTGCCCTCTTGCATTAGATGATTTTTTCTTCGCATTTTCTTCCACGTGGAAGCTAGCTGTGATGTAAAGAATCTCCCACTGATACTTTTGCTTTCTCTTAGCATGCTGTTGGCCCTGCAAATCAGATGGTAGATCAAGAAGCTGCAATCATAATGGAAGATAACCAAACACTCCATGCTAAGTAAGTATATCATAGATATGCTGTACTCACTGATCATGCTTATGAGCATGCTAAGCACTTTTGGCTAAGCCTAAAAGCAAGTGACTTTTTCTCTCCAAATATGTTTGGATAACTTACATTTTTTTAAGTTTTTCAAAAGCAACTCTTGACATATCCAACCTGAATTTGTCTAACCTATGTTATGGACTGAGACTTCTATAAGTCCTTACACTGCCATCATTCGTCTGCATTTCAGATGCCAGGAGTACGAAAAGAGGGAGGAAGAACTCAATGAGAAGGTATTTCAAACCACTGACCATGCTAGAATATACGGATTTTGTATTTTAGTCTAGACAAATTTTGAGAAGTTTTCTCAATGAATGCCTTGGAGCATCTTATAATAAGATAAAGAGGTGTGCTTATCTAGGCCATATTAATTTCTAATCACTATACCTGACTTAGAAAGTCGATATATGTTTAGTGGAAGTTTTGTTTTATACCACTTGAAACATTTTGTGATTGTTTCTACAGGTGAATCGTCTGAGGAAGGAGATAAAGGATGCACAACATGAGTATGCCCGACTACTAGTTGAGTCGAAATTATTAGAGAAAGTTAAACGAGAAAATAAAGCAGTAACTTAGATTAGTCGTGCTTCTTATCCTTCCTTTGTAAATGATTGTGTTTTCCTCGCTTGAAATGGTGCTTTTGGTTACCTCTCCTATCAAGGAAATTCTGCTGAGAAAACACCCGCATGTTTTTTTTTTTTTTCGAACTGAAAATATTTTCTTATCATAATAGGGTCGGTGTAAGTGGATTGTAGGGATGACAAAATGTCGCAACCAGTCTAGCCATTGCCATGTTGTCCCTTCCATTGCCCCGTCCGAATGTGGTGGGGATGGGAAATATAGTTCCGGTCCTGATTATCATTTTATATATAAATTGTATATAAGAAAAATAAAAAGAATAATAATAAGAAAACGAGATGGGAAATGGGGATATCTTAATTCGCGTTCCATGCTAACCCCCTTTTGTTCCTGCCCCACCTCTTGGTAATCCAGTGGGGAATGGGGAGGGTTGTTACAGTAATACCCTGCTTTGCTGCGCTCCATTGCCATCCTTAGTGGACCAATTTGGAGATTTTAATCGAACTGTTTAAGGAAAATTCAAACTTAAATCAAATCATTTAAAATAAGCTTGGCGTAGGGTGTGTTGGGTTGGTTCTGGTGTTCCAATATTCGGAACTAACTATTGTACTTTGAATATTTTTGTAAATGCAATCATTTGGGTTCATATAATTACTGGAACCAAATTTAAATTCAAACCATCGGTTTTGGTTCAAATTCGATTCTATCTGTGTCATTTTTTGGAAAAAAAAAAAAAAATGAAGAGAAGAGTTTAGCTGATGATATTAATTATCTTCCCAATATTTAGCAGAATTAGAAGAGAGAAAATATTTTACCAAATATATATTTCAACATTTTCTTAATTTATTATAGATACGTCACATGATAGTATTCAATATTTGTAAAATGCTAGTGGTATATAATTTTTTACCATAATGGTTCACATAACACTCACATGGAATGGGGTCCACTTATAAAGCGATCAGTGCATAAAGTACGGTCAAAAGCGGCTATAAACTAAAGTGAAATTATTCAAATATTCAAATGATTGAATCTGATTGATTACTACGTAGGCTATGCAAACTGAATCTGATTTACTACTACTTAGGCTATGCAAACTAGCTATTTGATGGGCTTTACAAATTTGCTACTTGTTGAGTTAGGATCATTGGATCAGTGTAAAAAAACTAAAAAAAATAAAATGAAAATTCGATTTCAAAGTTGGGTACTCATAGTTTCAATTCAAGAACCCAGAATCGATTTGCCCAGTTAGTTCTTGAATCTCAATTTTCATTCTTATTTTTTTATTTTGGAAGTTTCGATTAAAATGTCCCCTCCTGGTTTAAATAATTCAAATGAGTTAAGAATGAGAATTATGTTAATGCACATTTAAACATACAAGCAACAAAACATGACAAATTATGTGGACTAACAATCTCCTAGAATCAAATCATAATTATGAATTACTTCATACAACTAATGATAAAAGTCACTAATCTAGGATATAATTGCTTGTTTGAATTTTAAAAGAATTGATTTGCTCATTTGAGCTTGTTGAATTTCGGTACCAAGTCGGATCACTTGATCTAAAGAACCTCTATTATTAACACACTAATTACCACAATTTTTTTTTTTTTTTGGAAGAGAGTCGTGTCAAATAATTGGCGCCACAAATAAAAAAAAAATACAATCTGTTCAATAAATAAACTCAATAGTTAAAATAAGGCAAATGAAGCTACTTCATGAACGCTATTTTATTGCATTCTAGTTCAAACCATACCATTTTTCCAAAACTACGATTTCATCCCAAGTTTGATCCCTATTTTTTAAATCACATTTTTTCTTTAAATTCATTATCAATCACATATTTCATAATACCCACAACTTTTATCGACTTACAATTACATATTTTATCAACTTTTATTTGTAATTGTTTAACAAAACCAAGCTAAACAGGGTCTTCAATTTGATTAGGCAGTTTTTACAACCTAGTAGGTAGATGGAAACATAGAAATGGGGCCTTGTTTAAGGATGGTTATTATTGGAATTTACTTGCATTCACCATAATTTTGTTGACAAGTCATTTTGCTTCATATTTTTGCCAAGCTTACATTGGGAATAAAAATTTGCAGAATATATGTTTTTATATCAAAGAAAATTAAAATTAAATTCGTACAAACCAGCCCATCAACATAGTATGTCATCAAAATTTTAGAATTTCAGTAACAGGAACAAGATAGCATCCACTGTTTATCAAAAATCTCAACACAGAAAGCTGACAAATTGACATAAATAAAAGTGGCCAACTATTACACTGATTTAGTCGATTTTCTGACTTATGCACGAGCTCCTCGGTTGAGGTTAACCATCCGTGTTGACGTATCCACCTGATTTCCCCTGACAGAAGAACCAGACTGGAACGTTCGGCCAGGTCCATCTTGATATCTTGAGTTCTGGTAGCCACCAGATCGTGATTGACCAGTCCGATCCCTTGAAAAGTTTCCGCCTGATGCTTGACCAGAAGCTGATGATCGGCCACCACCATATCCTGTTCTTCCACCGCTGCTGCCTAGGCGGCCTTGTGAGAAGGAAAAATCTTGCCACCTACCACCGGTGCCTGAAGCAGCTGCCGCAGCATAGTCCTGCCCGTCCTTGCGCCTGAGAGGAAGACCGTCCAATCCTCCACCGCCAATCCGTGACTCGATTGCTCTCTCATTAGTTTCTGCAAGAATTGTGAGCTTTTCTGTCAACTGGAATGCTAAAGCCTGCAATCTACTGTGCTCGACTGCATGGAAGACGATGCAACCGGTTGGTTGGTCCCAACTTGCATGGAGCTCCTCGTTGATAATCATCTTGCTCACGATGCTACGAGTTTGAGAATCGGAAATGTCAAACAACCTGGCAAGGTGGTCTAAGCTCAGGGAATCATAAGAGGATGAATATGTAAAAAGGTAGGTCCTCAGAGCCTCTTCCTTAATTTTAGCCTTGAGCATCTCGAGAACATTATCTTTATTCCGAAGCAGCCTCCAGACATCAAGGGATTTTATAACTTCGAAAGCCTTGCCAAAATCTCCCTGCCTGAGGGCCCTTGTGGCTGCCATTACATGGTCCCTCACAGTTTCAGGAGGGCCAGTGAAAGTTTGCCTCTCACTTACTTCGAGCAACCTTCGGAAAGTCTTGCTTATGACCTTACGTTTGGCATCATGGCTATTGGCTGCCATGTTGGGGACCTCCAGCAACATGGCACATATCAGATGGACCGCCTCGAGAAGTTCAAGATTTATATGCATGTGGTACGGCATTTGTCGCCTCCTCTCCAGCCGTTCCTGAAAATTTTCAATCATTTACAACCATAAATGCTCCTGATAACACATTGAAAAGCTACAGACATCTGGAAGCCAAATACACGTCCATAAGGATGCTAATATTTATAACTAATGTAACGTCAACCAACTTCAGTCCACCTCAAAAGCCATGCAAAACAGGCTCTAAATTTCTCTGGAAAATGAAAAAAAATCACAAAACATATGTAAAATAACATTGTAAAATCATAGACAAAAGGGATCTCATTGGCAAACGTGTCGACAATTCTAAATCACTGACCTTGGATATACAACTTGGTAAGAAAAACTGAAGTGTATGATAAATAAAAAGTAATACCTGTTCTGGCGACTTCTCATGATATCTGCTTTGCGAGACGCCTTGGGCGAGCAATTCCTTCACCCTGCCAGCAGAATACAGTTCTGCGAGGCAACTATGGCCCTCAGCAGTAAGTCCCATCCTAAATGCACATAGACCAAGCTGTGCCATAGCCCTGTTAAAAAGTATTTGGGTAGAAATATCCATGTGCTGAATACTATCCTGTAGGTGACTCATGAGCAACAAGTCGCGCGATATCGCAAATTCATCAAAAATGGCATGATGATATATATCGCAAAGCATTGCACGAGCCTTAGTCCTCTCATCGCCGTAACTGTATATCACTGTAACAAGGATATCCATTAAGGCCCTGCTATTATCTGGAAAGGTAGGTTTCCGGGGCACCAACTCGGGAGTTACAACAAAGGCAGGTGGGCCCCTACTTTCCTCAACAGCTTTGGTTTCCTCTCCAGATTCTGTTTCTCCATCATCCGATTGCTCAGCCAATTTCCTCATAGCATCATATACCTCCTGTGGTTTATAATATACGAGCTCAACCCGCTTAAGAGCCACCTTTGAAGCACCCTTATAATTCCCAACCCCTTCCAGATATTCCTGGACATTCTGAGCAAGAACTAGGAACGTGGGTTCATCCCTAAGCCTCTCAACATATTCACGCGTGTGTGGATCAATAACCTGAAGGCTCTTAAAAAATTCCACATCTATCTTTTCAAGGAATGCTACCAAATTTCCCCAAATCCGAATAGTTCCATCGAAGTCCGCACCCTTTTGGGTCTCATTCTCATCAGGCTCCACCATATCATCAACCACAATATTTGGGTACTTAGTTAAAATATCAAGTATGGCAAGCATATTCTGCACACACTGTTTCCAAACATTGATTGGCATATGCCCACTCAAACTTGTATTAACATCGAACTGTGCAGAAACAACACTGAAGAGAATTTCAAGCTTCTGAGCTGGGGTTTTAGCAACCCTTGTTAAGAAAGTGAGCTGCTCAACCAACTCAATTCTTCCTGTCCCCTTCCTACCCCTAGCAGCTACAATCTCCTTGAACTTCTTGTTGACAGTTTCCCAAGTAATTTGGCTAGGATCCTTAAACTGCTTATCCATCAGCTTATCTTTCTTACTCAACATCTTCTCCCAACCAGACCCAGTCTCAGCTGATTCCATTTCCATTTCTTCTTCATCCTCACTCTCAGATTCCCGGTTCAAAAGGTCCTCATCGTCAAGGTCTGAACCTACCTCATCATCCTCTTCATCCTCCTCTTGCTCATCCTCTTCTTTTTCCTCAAAAAGGTCTGGATTCTCCCTGTACTTGTTAATCAAATCCTCATACTGCTTATTGTTCTTCTTAAGCTTCTGCTTCATTGAATTCAAGGCCTTTGCATTACTACTGCTCATCTTCTTCTTTGCCTCCTTATTCGCCAATGCCTGGTTTAGGAAATCCTCTAACATCACAAGAGACTTGATATAAAGGTTAGGAACTCTATCAGACTCTGTGACCCTCATGACCTTCTCCAGCTGCTTATTGATCTTGTCAAAACTCTCTTGCAGGCTCACCCAGTCATTGATCTTCATAGCATTTTTCATCTGATCAACAGTGGCAGCCAGCTCCTCAAATCGCTTGTCCTTAGCCGATCGCACGACACGCTTCTGCCCATCAGAGTCATCACTATCACTAGCTTCAGTCTGGAGATACTTGCTGCCACCACCTGCAACAGCAGTTGTCTCCACTGGTCCTTCTTCCTGCTCATCATAATCGCTACTCTCCTCCTCGGTGTCACTATCACCCT
Source organism: Fraxinus quadrangulata (assembly GCA_903798255.1). NCBI lineage: Eukaryota > Viridiplantae > Streptophyta > Magnoliopsida > Lamiales > Oleaceae > Fraxinus > Fraxinus quadrangulata. The sequence continues at coordinate 18,356 of CAIGRB010135168.1, forward strand.
AAAATCCCAGAAAAAACACTTTAAAGAATGCACCTCCAACAAGTAAATGCATACACACAGACACACATAGATGTCTACACTAACCACACCAAGCTATCTCCAAGATGTAAAATTTAGTTGTATTTCATTATCAAATGCCTTCTTTAGTTAAAGAAGAAATTGGCACACAATTAGAATTGAAGAAATTTATTCTTCTATTGATAAAAATTAAGACAAAACACATATAAACGCCAATCCAGAATCAAAACTCAGACCTGGAAAACTTAGAAACTGGATAAATTTTTAAGTCTCACAAAAAATTATATCTTTTTACACTAAACAATCCTAAATAAGCAAAAATAACACTCATATAAACAGAGAGCAAAACAAACCTGAGTCCAAAATCTCGACGCCATTTCTCCACTAAAGTAATATTCAAATCTCAAATTTCAGCAATTACCAACCTGCACCAAAATATCACCAAAACAATATAATCACATACGTCGCATTCGAAAAAAATAACTCCAAAACCAAAACCAATCTTAGCAACAGTTCTACTTAAAACATGAAATTCAGATCCATAACCAAATCATTCACCAAAAAACATAAAGCAAGATTTCACCTAAATACATATAGCTAGAGAAATCGAACCTCAATTGAGTCCCGCAGCTTGCAGAGAATATATGAGCGATTGACACAGATATGAAAAATTGAGGGGGCGGGTTATGAAGGAAACCCTAGTGGCAATTTATAGTGATACGCGGATGAAAAATTGACGGTTAGGATTGAATATCTGTGTAATACGGGTTTGGGTTGTTTTTCACGGGTTTGATTCGAATTGTATATCGGCCCATACAAGATTTTGGTTTTTATTTCGTCCATTAAATTGTTCGATTTTTTTAAATATATTAATATTTGCATTTTAAGTTGTTTAGATATTTAATTTGTCGCACTTATATTCTTAATTTTTTTATCGTATCATTATTTTTAAATTGTTATTAATTAGCACACCTGTCTCTATCCCGTCCAATAAACCTTTTAGGAGATTGTATAAAGACTTAATTGTCCCATATATTTTTAAATAAGAAAAAACAAAAAAAAAATTAATGGATCGAAATTGTTACGTGTTAATTAATGAAAGATTAATATACAAATGAGAACAACAAATTGAGTACATAAATCTAATAATAAACAAAGATTGAAAATCTTTAATGCAATCAAAACGTGATCCAAGAAACAAAATTCGTTGTGTTAATACAATTATCAAGTTGATTTAGAGCAATATTCAAATAAAATCTATTATTATTTTAATTCTCTCTCTAAAAAGACTCGGGATTTGTTTGACACTCATTTTGGAGAAGAATAAATTCTAAAATAATGATTGATAGGAAGAATATATGGTTAAAAAGTAAGAAGAATTTTTAAATTTATGTATAATATTATTTTATTGATAAAATGTGTGGTTGAAATGAAGAAAGAAAAAAAAATGAGAAAGAGAGTGGATGTCAAACAGTGGCTCAATTTGGTCGACACAATCACTTTAAGCATTAAAGTGTGTATAGTTATCAGTCATTTGGACGATCAAGCATTCTATCGTATACTTTTTAAGCAAAGTTGAACAAAACTTTTGAATTGTTCTGTACGTGATGACATGAACAAAATTTGACATCAACAAAGATCATTAAAAAAAATCAATTCTAGAGTAGCAAATAATGGTTAATTATTTCAAAATTTGCAATTTAAGTATCACCCAAAACCAAACAAAATAATATATTAAAGTTTCCAATGAACAATAAAAGCCAACAAGAGGAGAAAAACTGTGACGGCCTTTCTTCACCACAAAAGTTACGTGTAAATGTGTATACTCATTGATAATAATACAATCAGATATATAACTATCACCATGGATCCAAATAAACAACAGTAACTGGAGATGGAAATGCTCAGAATTCATTCGAAAAAATGAATAGTCAAAAAATTTGATGACCCCTACATGTTCTTCAGTGTCCTCTAAATGCTCGAGGGATCAAGAACCCTGATCCAAAACGGGGTTCATCACATTCCTGTCTGAAGATTTTCACAAAAAAAAAAAACGTACCACTGAAGAAAAATCTCAATTTCTAGTACTCCAGAGCTAAATTAGATTTGCTCTCTTCAAAAACCTGATCATTCTGCAGTAATATGGCCATATGGATTCCACATAGTCCAGGTACATTTCCATTAACCAGCCTCTCAAACCTTTCAATTTTCTTCTGGTTACCTCTTTGTAATCCATGTTTTTGATATCCACCAGAGGTCTCCATGTATATGCTAATATGTCTTCTTTAAGCTTCCCACGAACAAGATAATTATAAGCGACCAGGTAGTATTTAGGAAGGTTCTTGATTACCTTGAAAGTCTGCTTGAAGCTGAATACATAGAGGCCAAATATGCCCCGAATAATCTTAACATAGAGAGCAACGTTTAATGGTCCAAGAACCCATAAAGGAGTCAATTCTTTTGAAACCTCTGCTCCATATGCCAGGCTAATCGCTAGGTACAGAGGGACGCTGCAAATACGAGAGAGAGAGAATCATCAGCAATTCTTATTTGGTAGTGGGCGTGTATACGAGCCCACTTGACAAGACTTTTGGACAGCTAAAAGCTTTTTTCTGAAGCTAAGAAACTGCTTTTAGATCTATTTGGATAATTTTTTAGAGTGCTTTATCTAGTTAAAATAAATTTTAGAGGGAGATGACCCGAGATATTTTCTCAAGAAGCTCTTCTACAAAAAATGGAAGCCCAGCCTAACAGGCCCTACACGTCATCATATTCGAGCATGTTGGGCCATCTACAAGGTACTTGGTTTAGAAAAAAAAAATATTTTCAATGATATGAAAAACAATTTCCATTTGTTCAATTATATTCCTATGGATCTTTGAACAAATGATAAGTTAAATTACATAGTGAAGGGCAAAAGAATATAAATTTACGAAATCCACAACAAAATCCAGATTAATAAGCAATAAGAAAAAAAAATCAACCTGTAACATAGACATAAAATTCTTAATCTAAACGTAAACATTTGCTAACTAGTAGGATTGGTTGGAATAAAGAACCAAAGATGAAATGAAGCTCCATCAAAACTAAATCTTTCACGCTTCTAGAAAACATTCTGATCTTTGATTCTGCAAAGCAAGAAAAGCATGTATGGACAAGCAACTAGCATACCTCCAGCCCACGAGCATGTACACACAGAGGGAGAGAGAAAGAGAGAGGATAATGAAAATTATACTTACAATATCAATAAAGGTAACTTTATTGTAACATCAAGACCCAGAAAGTAGCACCAAATCGCGTTTAAAGTTTCACTGTTTCCTTGCTTTTGTACTGTATTCTGCTTCTCTGATGTTTCTGCCAAAGAAGGTTCTTCAAGAATTTCGTCCACTGGTTGGTTTTGTGCCGGTGTCCGTAACAACATTAACCAGTTCTTAAACAATGTTTGAATAGCCAGCAACTTGGCTGTTTTCTCGTCTGCTGTTGATGTGTAAGGAACAGGAACAATATTTTCAACCTTTGATGATTCTGCTGAGGATTCTTCGCTCTCCTGTTGTACATAAGAAACTTTAACAGGATTCTTTGGGGACTTTTTCCCACTAGCTCTACTGCCAGATTCCTTGTGTCGATTGCTATCTCTGAAAGCTGATACTTTACATAATTTTGCCTTTGGGCCAAGGACAAGAGGAGTTCCTGTGCTGAAAACAATTTATTTGATCACTTTCAGTTATGAAATAGCATCTGTAGAAAATCTGACACTGAAAAGGCTTTAAGCAAGTCATGTGAAATTCACTCCTCGAGTTTTGGCCCATACAGATAGTATGAGAAAAATGGCGTCCACATTTATTCAAAAAAGGCAGATATAAGAAAATTGACTGAAAATGATTGATAGAATTTAAGTCTCTATCGCACAATTATCTTTTGATAAATAAATGTTATGATTTAAAGTTGGGAACACTTAGAATTTTTCGAAACATAAAATGCTGTAGGATTAACATCTATACTCTAGACAAAGCATTACAACTACCAAATCTTTTTCCTGCCTGTCTCTGCCTTCTGCTTAATAACAAGAAGCGGTAACAAGAGAATTTGCTAGAAGGATATTTGATAGGCTAAATGAGGTAACTGGAAAATCATTTCTACCCCATTATTCACTTTTAACAGCATTCCAAAAAGAAATATTTATGCTCTTGCCATAAATATCTGAAATACTAACTTCACTATCAAAGAAGTATCAGGTTATGATATCACTTTGATTCTTAATCCAATCCTTCAAAGGAACCAATCAGTAGAAAAAAATCATACAACATTGTCAGCAAATCCATTCAATCCTCCTTGCAACCAACTCAATGTATTGTCATGACAAAGAAATAGAGTAGAGCAAAAAATTGAAAGAAACAACACTCACTTTTTTTACACAAATAACTTTGATTAGTAACATTCAACAGAAATCCTCCTTAAAGATCCTGAAATGAGATATCCTCATTTTATTTAACTTATTTAGACTCTTTAGAGATGGAATTGTTATATATAAAATGGGTGCGTAATCATGTAATTATGCATAGACATACCATATATATGCACTAATACAAATTAGACACACAAAAGTTTAACTCTCACCTAAAACAAGATTTGCTTTTCAGAGAAAAAATTCTACATTTTTGCGCAACTTCAAGGCGTGCCGGTACAAAATGTTTCAGCTTGCTTCCACTGCTCCATGATGAAGGCCTTGACAGGAAAGAGCTACAAGAACCCTGAAAACAACAAGACATATTACATATTCCATTCTGCAAAACAGAACCCTTTGGAGCTATTATTAGTAAAAAAAAGAGGGTAGAAAATAAAACTGATGAAACTGAGAATAGAAAATGATGTAGTGATACATATTAGTATCAGACAGGCTTTGGTATCACCATGTCAACATGAATATCAAGGCATTCAAATGTTTTAGACAACAAGATTACACCGAAGGCATCACTTACAGGATTTTCCACAAATTTGCGTGCAATTCTTGCAAATTTTATCTCTTGAAAGCTGGAACACATACCTTTTTCATCAATGGAATAATTATCTATTCATATTAATTCATGTGCATGGATTCTCTTAAAAGCTCATAATACAATGGAGCTGGAAATCATATAGTTGATGGTTTTTCTTAAAATACTTAAGGAGTAACTTGACAACTTAACCACTTTGTCAAGAGAAAAATGCATCTACTGACTGAGTAAAATTAAGGATATATACATTTTTTTCCTCCTTCCAGCTCTTTCACTCTCCCAAGATCCAAGACTTTGTGAAGCCATTTACTTCATTACTTACACATCTAGCCTTTCCAGACTCTTTATCTTCACCACCAACTCGCTGCACCCGAAACCTCATTAACACCAACCATTTAGAACAGAAGCATCAAAAAATTGCAAATCAACCAATAACCTATCCTCTAACCCCATCTAACCACCCCACCCCACCCCACTCCCCTCTACCAAACATAAGAACATCAAACTTCTTTTTATAAGCGTATAACCAAAACTAAAGAACATGATATTTTTATGCACCCTATCACCCACTATTCATTAGCTGTTGTAGATAACCATAGTAATCTCTTGAAATAACTTTATAATTTTATTTGAAACATATAAAATGTTAAATATGGAAAAGCATGAACTCTATGCAGTAAGCTTCCTTCAAAATTAAAAATACCTGCAACTGATGGGTAGCCAGTGCCATCATCTACGCCTGCTCATTTAGCCAACTAACTCTGTATTTCCACCATACATCTGTATTCCTTACAAGTAAATTAAAAAGAAACGAAATCAAACTCCATATCCAGTGCCGACATAAAACATAGAAATTTTTAAATAAAATCCAAAATTACTAAAGCAAGCATGAATGTCATGAGAAGAAAAATATTAATAAAAATAACCAATCTTTATCAATTGTTAAGTGATTTCTCCAAATGCGCTCAATTCAAATACGAAAACAGAATTCTAGAAATTAACGATATTACTCACAAGATTTCATTTAATTCCACAGAACATATTAATTAAAAAACGGGGTTAATTCCCAATAACCCAAATCGCAGAAATTAATAAAAATGCACATAAATACCCACATACATGAATGAATCTATCCAGGAAGAATGAAGGGAAGCACACGAGAAATTCAGAGGTGAATTCGCTTTATGTTAACGTAGCAATTTGTGTATGTGCATCTGCAAGAGTGGTTTGTAAGGCGAACTTTATCCCAATCTTGATTTCTTTCAGATAGAATTTTGAGAAAGAGGAAATTTGAATAGAGTGGGAGAGGACAAAATGGTGAAATCAGGGTTTTCCTTTCCAAATAGACTTTTTTTTTTTTTTTTAGGGTAATTATATTAACATGGCATTTTTTATATTTTGCACCACATTTTAATTGCATTTAAAATTTTTAATATTTACTCATTATAATACTTATATTCCTAACGATTTTTCATATAATTCTTATCATCACACTTTTCATTAATTAACACATTTTGTATTTAATAATAATTCTATGTCCAAAAATTCATTAAAATGACGTAAAATAATTTATTTTTTTCATCATATTTTTAAATAATAAATGAACAAAAAGTGCGAAAAAAATATTTTTCTTTCATTTCAAATCATGAAAATAAAATATTTTGATATAAATCATTAATTACGAAACATACTAATTAATGGAAGGTTGAAGATAAGAAGTCGACGAGAAAAAGTTAGGGAAATAATTGAGAAAAGATTGAGGAGTTTCACTGCAATTAAAATGTGGTGTATCAAATGAAAATTGTAGTGATGATATAACCACCATTTTCCATTAAAATTCTATCCAATAATAGTATGAGTGTTTTTTCAGTTAATTAAGCCCGCGTTTGGGCTCAGTTAAAATCAAATTTTGGGAAAAATGTATTTTCAAATGGTGATTTTTTAAAGAGTGCGTGATTAAAAAAGAAGGAAAAGTTTTAAATTTACATGTAATATGATTTTATTAGAAAATATGTAGTTTCATCTATTTGCATAGCAACTCTGTATAATGATACAAAAGTTTCATACAAGACACACAAGCATTTGTTTGAAGCACTTAAATTCACCAAATATATTTTTTGCAGAAGTATAATGGGGCTCACATCTGCAAGAAAGATTAAAAGGCAAATAATTTTATGTATTCATGTCAGCAAGAAACAATTGTTTAATAATTTTATGATATGTGTCTTTCCAATTCTGCCCTTAAACAAATGCATACTTACCAACTGAAATTGGGAGAAGGATTAAAAGGCAAATAAGTAAACCTCTTTTTGATCCATATTCTTAAAAAGAAATGTATTCTTTCGATGCTCATTTTTAACCTCACAATCTTTAATAAAATAATATTATATGCAAATTTTTATTCTTTTTTAATCACATATTTTCTATCACGTCATTATTTAAAATGCATTATTTCCCTAAATTTTCCATGACAAATTCAATTCTGTCAGTTGCTTTTCAGAGGCACACAATTTTTAATGCATATTTTACTGTAGAAAACTTTGTTTCACATAAAAAAATAGTGGCATCAAATGGGGCTAAATAGAAGTAGGAAAAGTTTTAGAATCTTGTCTTCAAATCTACAATTTTGAAACTAAATTTATTGGATGAGAAAGATGTAAAATAAATTAATAACAAATCATATGGAAGAAAGAAATTGAGATGGATGATGGATGAGTAATTGTGTATAAAAGTGAGTGAGCAACTAGAAACATTTCATTCTTAAGTGAGTAATTAACTCTCTGTCACGTAGAATTTTCATTCGTCAAGTAATTTTTTTGTCCAAGTGGATGGGGGATTGAGATGGATGATTGATTGATAAAGTTGTGCAAAAGTAAGTTAATAATTTATAACATTTTATTTTTGAACGAGATTAAAAGTAAATATTGGTGATTACTCATTTTATTAGCTCAATGTTTCTTTGTTTTTGTTTTGTGAAGTAAAGACATGGTTGAAGCTTCACTTAGTCCCTTTTGGCATAAATTCTTTAAAATTCACTTTTTTCAAATTTATTTTCAACCATTAATTCTTTCAATAAAATATTTTTGTTAGTGAGTCAATACCTTTGTCCTATATTTTAACCAATATTTTCAAAAATATCAATTTTCACAAAATTTATTCTCAAAAGTTCTACGTCAAACATGTCCTTAATAAACTGAAGTCATTAAATATCTATGAGTTTCATTTTTATTTAGGATAAATATATTGTGGGTTAGCTTTTTGGTAGGAAAGGCAATCTCAGGAAGAAATGCCCTACCAATAAATACATTAGTCTACTAATCTCAACAATTTCTTTCTTCACATACGATGCCATCCACTTTTGTATCCGAAAGTATAAATATTAAACAAAAAAGAAAGATAAATATTCCTATGGTAAGAATAGAGTAGTTGCACTAAGGAAGAGGGTTAAGGATTTGATGAAGGGTATAGGATAGGGTTCCAACAACGCGCTTTTTGTTTGATTCGCCGCAATATAAATACACCTAGTAAACACATTTTTGATAAATGCATCACACTTATTTTACAAATGTGATCCTAACCTGAATTTTTTACTTTTGGAAGGAAGGAAGAACTAGAACAAAAAGTAGTAACACAACAAGAGGTATTGTTCCAATGCTCTCTAAACTTATGTAGTGTCTTTAATGGCTCATTATAGTTTAATATGTCGAGTATTGACCACTAAATTTCTTAAAGTTTCAGATGTTACTCATTAAAATCATTTTTGGTTCATGTCTCTATCGAACAGCTAATCTGGCTGACAATTTTCACATGTTGTGCGCCTTCTCCGTTGAATGTCCAATCACGAAGTAGAAAAAGTCCACGTAAACAAGTATCTTTAATCACTCACTATACTTTAAGCTAGTCGAATTTTGGGCACTAAACTTCTCAACGTGGTCATTTTCGTGGTTGCAAATTTTATGGCAATTCAATATAAGTTTTTTTTTTCCCAATAAAATGTGCAACAGAGCAGTGATTATAAAATATAAAATTTTAAATGAGATATTAATTCTAAGTCATACACACCCTTATTTAAATAAATAATTCTACTTGTATATAATGAGTTACACAATTGTTTACATATAGATGATGTGTCAAAAAAAGTGAGGGATTTAAAAAAAAAAAAAAATTAAGTGAAGAAAATCAGATTCAATCATATCTCACCACATCATATGTATGTAAATCATTATGTAAACTATTATGTACATGTAGCATAACTATAATTAAATACATCTATCCACAATGAAAATCAGAGCAAATGGGAGAATCGTTGCAAGCAATTTAGAACATATGCATCCAATTTCATTCATTACATATTCATTATTTAAAATATGTTCACATTATGAATTTAACATGCGCAGTGGCCAAATTAACATCCACCAAAAACCCCTTCATCCCCTTCATGCGCACTGGGGCTTCCTTGAAGTGAGGAATGTAGTGTGTTATGACTAGTTGTCATTGACTAGGAGGTAGATGGTCCTTCATTTGGCCGAATGGATTGATTGCCACTCCTTCTGTCCGGAGTTAGTTTCCTTGCTATCTATGAATGCATGAATATTGGACAATCAGATTTTAAAGATTAAATAGGTAATGAATGAAATTGGATGCATAAGTTCTAAATTGCTTGCCATAATTATCCTATTTGCTCGGGTTTCAATTGTGGATAGATATATTCAAATAAGGGTGAGTGCGCCTTAGAATTAACATATTATTTAAAATTTTATATTTTGTAATCACTGCTATGTTTCACATTTATTGAAAAAATTTATACTGGATTGTCATTAAATCTTCAACCTCGAAATCGACTACACTATGAGAAGTTTAGTGGCTGAAATTCGACATATTTATAATATAGTGAGCAATCAAAGAAGTCCTACTTATGTGGACTTTCCCTCCTTTGCGATTGAACATTCAAACGGTGATGGGGCGCCACATGTGAAAATTGTCTGTCAAATCAACTATTCCATTAGAGACACAAAACGGAATTGACTCTAGTGAATAACGTTCGACGCTTTTAGAATTTTAGTAGCCAAAACTCGACAAATCAAAGTGTAGTGAGTAATTAAAGACGTTTGCCTAAATTTATTGAAAATTAGAACAATTAATTCCACAACACCGATGTCTCATTCCTAATATTATCCTTTTCATTCTCCTGATATTCTCCAATCCCTCGATTTGTCGAATCTCATTCTTGTTCCAGGAGCTTACACCTCTCCACCCCATCCTACTCTGCCCACGATGCATTTTTTTGATGGACTTTGCTACTTGTATATAAAAAAATGTACATAATGAATTACAAAATATTATGTAAAGGGAAAATATTTGATGAAAAAAGTTGATTGTGTTTTAAATTGATAAATGTTAGAGTGTCATGTGACATTATATTATCTATTATACAAATCTTGATATACACGTAACAAGATCATTTTTTGACAAAGGAAGGCATGTGTTTCAATTGCAACTCCGTACTCCACCCGGCTCATTTTTCTTAGCAAAGGAATGCATGTCTTTCAATTTTCTTTTACTAGCTTTAACTTCACGAGTCTTCATATTCAAAACTACGTATAACAATTTTTTTAGTTTTAAACCATTTTTGCTGGAAAATAAATCAAATGCAACATATGTTCGTGTATTTGGATGATTCAAAAGATACTCGTGTATTATATGATAATGTCATACATGTCATGTAACAAATTATTTATGTACTAGGCACACAAGAAATCGGTGGCCAAATTTAAGGCATCAACTGTGTTCACTTCACTTTCAATGTCTACCCGTGACAATATCAAATACGTTCTCTTCAAGTTTCTATTTTTACATATACACAATCTTTATCAATTTTTTGTTAAATACTGATGAAACAGTATTAATTAATCGAATCAGAAATAATTTATCAATATCTAGATATATGGCAATCCCCATGAAGTATGAACTGTTGGATAGATTAACGCATGAATTATTTCCATTAATAAAAAACATGTTCGTGTAAATACTAGAGTAACGACTTACCGAATTATAGTACATGCATAATAATGAGCAAATCACTATTTACACAAACGTAGAAAATGCAGAAATTGAATGAAATAAAATGAAGGGAGATATGCGAATGCAAATCTTCTTAAAACAGATTTCGTCTCCTGTACTGGTGTTAACAAGATCAAATGGATGTCCGTCTCCCAAGATATAATGCTTCTTCCAAAATTGATATAGCACACTATTAATTTTGTCGAGCAAACTAACGCTTGACTGTACTATTTTAAAATGAAAGATATTGAAAAGTAAATATCCAACACGGAAGTATGTAAATTATTTTAACAGAATTTAGAGAAGGTAAGAATTAGAAATCAATTATTAGGAATTGATTTGGAGTACGAAAAAATGGAACCAAATGTCTATTTATAGATTTTCAAGTGACTTTTTGAATGGTTTCATCTTTAACTTAGATAGCATCTTCCCACATTAAATGGTGTATTATACACCATATCAAATGGTCATACATTTTCATCATGCACATTTTAATTAGTCACACTCATTGTAAGCAACATGACTCTTTGTATGCATCCTTTGCATTAAAGAATTGCACAGTTGCACCTATTGGAAACTTATTCCAATTTACTATAAATAATACCTAATATTCTAATATGAACTTAATTAAAGCCTTTGTTTTGGCATATGAAATTACTTTATTTGGTAGTCGCTCACTATGAATAATGTTATTCTTAACGAGTTCTATAATAACTTATTATTTGAGACATTAACTTGTTATTTGAGGTAACACAATTTCGGAAGTTAATACCACAAATAACAAGTTGTCACATATGATTCATTTTTGTTTCCAACTTTTTAATCAAATATTTTAGTCCCTAACATTTCTCTTTATTTGTAACGTTTGTTGCCACACTGTCGAAAAACTCATAAAAATTTTCAATGGAAATTAATATCGTGCCGATGCATTTTTCATTGGTAAATTTTAACTAAAAATAAAAATTGTAAATATAGAAGATCATAAAAAATTAAATAATGCTACTTGTACTTAAGGAATTCTAGCCTAATTATATCTCATCGCATCATGTGTATGTAAATTATTATGTAAACCATTATCTACGTGTACTACAACCATAAAAAATTACCCAACAGAACTATAATCGGTATTTCTGAAATATAGAAATTACTTGAAAAATATTAAAACCTCAATCTTAAAAATTTATAAAAACTTTATGTTGCCTCTGTCGGGAGTACTCGAGAGTTGAGATGCTTCAAAGCATATCATCATATTTTTGGATTTCTATTCAAGCTCATTTAAGTAGGCGAACACATTCTGATAGAAGAAGTTGTCGAGAAATAGAACTTATTACTTCATTTTCTATACTAGACGGATCTATGGAATGAAACTTAAAACAGTTATTTATATACGAAATTTGTTTAAGATGTTAGCTTGTTTATTGTCAAATGTCAGATGATTAAGAGCTCGTTTCAATGGAAAACGAAGTTATTGCTTGAATAGGCCTTTTTAGTGACATTTTTGGTTATTCCTAAACTGTTAGAAAAAGAAAATAAAATAAAAATAAAGGAAAAGTTAAGAACAAAGACACAATTGATTTGAAGAATAAATCTTTACTATTTTACTCTATTTGCATTTTTATGTTTTATCAATGTTGTGAAAACCAACCCGATCCGGCCGATTCGACCGGTAAAATCGGGAACCGGACCCAAACCAGGCCAAGTTATGCCTGATTAATTGATTATGATAAAACCACTCAAAACCCAGTGAACCAGTCGCAGTTTTGTAGGTTTTCCCATTTTTTTCTTTTTTAGTTTAAATTTTTTTAAATTAATGAATTAGCCTCATAAATTACCAATATTTTGAAAACCGACCGGATTATCGACCCAGAAAAGGTGAGGGGTCAATGGTCAAAATGTTCAACCGGGATCGAACTGGATACAATAAATACACACAAAAATAATAAAATACTATGAAAACAATAATTTTTTTTAAATTTTCATATTAATAATTCAAAGTAAATATATATTTGTTAATTAGATTTCTTATCCTACAATTAGTCTCGATACTT
>CAIGRB010135191.1:0-11296 GCA_903798255.1 Fraxinus quadrangulata
TTAGTCCACTCTTTGGTAAAATAGGCCTCACGCCTAGTTGTTAGCGTGTTTGTCGTGCCAAAGTGGGAGATAAGCATTTTCAATGCGTGACATTCTCCCCCATTCGAACTCGCTTACGTCCTCGTAGCGAGAAGTGAGTTTCTCATCAACACGCATTTGTCTCATTGCAAGAATAACAATGGTACCACCTCAACATAGACGGCATTCACAACCCCACAGTAACTCATATTTACCGCCTCCGACACCAACCTTCACCCTCTACCCCTCCGAACATTAGTTCCTCGGGTGGACAGCCTCTAAACCGTAGCGCCTTAATGCATGTGGAATAAAATACACGATATTAGTCATTGTACCCTGCAATGTATGCTTCTTGAAACTCCCTAAAAGGCACTTAGGCTATTGCCCAACGCTGCCTTTTTCATCCGTCCTCCCTACAGCTTCCTTCATCGTGTTCCGCCAGCTTGCCGATACGATCCGTGGCCCAAAATCTTTTCTCCGCAAGAGCACACGACATTGTCTTATAATAACACCGCATGCTCAAGCAGACCTGCTCTGACACCAACTTTCACGGACCGCAGGTTGGGCTCCCGAGGTACTACAGCCACCCTCTCCTCATTCTTAGGTCAGCAGGTACGAACAACTGGCATAGATGCACACTATGAGTAGGATGTTAGGGAGAATACCTGTATATGATCATATCATTAGTGTACTCTTTGGTAAAATAGGGCTCACGTCTAGCTGTTAGCCTCTGTGCCATGCCGAATGGAGAGATAAGCATTCTCATTGCATTACATTCTCTTCCATTCGAATTCACTTACATCCTGTAGGGAGAAGTGAGTTTCGCATCAACACGCATTCGTCTCGTTGCAAGAATAACAACATCGCCTCCACATGGACGGGCATTCACAAATCTGCAGTAACTCGTTTTTACCACCTCCGACTGCAACCTTCACCCTCTGCCTCTCTAGGCATTAGTTCCTCGGGTGGACGGCTTCTAAATCGCAGTGCCTCAATGCATGTCGGATAAAATACACAATATTTGTCATTGTGCCCTGTAATGTGAGCTTCTTGAAACTCCATGAAAGACACTTAGGCAATTACGCAACGCCACCCTTTTCATCTGTCATCCCCACAACTCCCTTCATCGTGTTCTGCCAGCTTACAGACATGATCCGTGGCTCAAAATCTTTTCTCCGTAAGAACACACGACATTATCCCATAACAACACCGCATGTTCGAGCGGAACCGCTCTGATACCAACTTTCACGAACTGCAGATTGGTCTTCTGAGATACTACGCCTCAAGGCTGCATTCCCCTCATTCTTAGGCCGGAAGGCTCGAAAACTGGCATAGACGCACGCTATGAGTAGGATGTTAGGGAGAATACCTACATATGATCATATCATTAGTGCACTCTTTGGTAAAATAGGCCTCATGGCGAAATTCTCTGATATTAGAATTCACTTACGTCCTCATAGCGAAAAGTGTGTTTCGCATCAACTCGCATTTGTCTTATTACAAGAATAACAATGACACCACCTTAACATGAACGGGCATTCACAATCCCGTAGTAACTCGTATTTACCGCCTCCGACACTAACCTTCACCCTCTACCCCTCCGAGTATTAGTTCATCGGGTGGACGGCCTCCAAACTGCAGCGCCTCAATGCATGTGGAATAAAATACACAATATTCATCATTGTGCTCTATAATGTGTGCTTCTCGAAACTCCATGAAAGGCACTTAGGCAATTGCGCAACACCATCTTTTTTCATCTGTCATCCACGCAGCTTCTTTCATCGTATTCTGCTAGCTTATCGATATGATCCTTAGCCCAAAATGTTTTCTCTGCAAAAACACATGACATTGTCCATAACAACACCGTATGTTCAAGCGGACCCATTCTGATACCAACTTTCACGGACCGCAGGTTTGGCTCCCAATGTACTATGCCTCAAGGCCACATCCCTTCATTCTTAGCCCGATAGGCTCCAACAACTGGCATAGATGCACACTTTGAGTAGGATGTTAGGGAGAATACTTGCATACGATCATATCATTAGTGTACTCTTTGGTAAAATATGTCTCACACCTAGCTGTTAGCGTGCTTGTCGTGTCGAATGGAGAGATAAACATTCCCACTGCATGATATTCTTCCCCATTTGAATTTGTTGAGTCCTCGTAGCGAGAAATGAGTTTCACATAAACACGCATTCGTCTCATTGCAAGAATAATAACGGCACCACCTCTACATGGACGGGTATTCACAAACCCGCAATAATTCGTAATTACCTCCTCTGATACCAACTTTCACCATCTGCCCCTCCGAACATTAGTTTCTCGAGTGGACGGCCTCTAAACCACAACACCTTAATGCATGTCTAATAAATACACAACATTCTGAATTGTGCCCTACAATGTGCGCTTTTCGAAACTCTAAGACATTTAGGCAATTGCGCAACCCTACCACTTTTCATCCATCATCCCGACAACTTCATTCATCGTGTTCCGCCACCTTACCGACACTATCCGTGGCATAAAATCTTTTATCCGCAAGAACATACGACATGTCCTATAACAACACTGCATGCTCAAGCCGACCCGCTCTGATACCAACTTTCACGGACCGCAGGTAGGGCACCCGAGGTATTACGCCTCAAGGCCACCTTTCCCTTATTCTTAGGTCGGCAGGCTCGAACAGCTGGCATAGATGCACGCTATGACGAGGATGTTAGGAAAAATACCTGTATATGATCATATCATTAGTACACTCTTTGGTAAAATAGGCCTCACACTTAGCTGTTAGCGTGCTTGCCGTGCCGAATAGGGAGATAAACATTCTCACTGTGTGACATTCTCCCCCATTCAAATTCGCTTACGTCCTCGTAGCGAGAAATGAGTTTCGCATCAACACGCATTAGTCTTATTGCAAGAATAACAACCGTCACCACCTCCACATGGACGGGCATTCACAAACTCGCAGTATCTCGTATTTACCGCCTCCGACAACAACCTTCACCCTCTGCCCCTCTGAGCCTTAGTNCTCTTTGGTAAAATAGGCCTCATGGCGAAATTCTCTGATATTAGAATTCACTTACGTCCTCATAGCGAAAAGTGTGTTTCGCATCAACTCGCATTTGTCTTATTACAAGAATAACAATGACACCACCTTAACATGAACGGGCATTCACAATCCCGTAGTAACTCGTATTTACCGCCTCCGACACTAACCTTCACCCTCTACCCCTCCGAGTATTAGTTCATCGGGTGGACGGCCTCCAAACTGCAGCGCCTCAATGCATGTGGAATAAAATACACAATATTCATCATTGTGCTCTATAATGTGTGCTTCTCGAAACTCCATGAAAGGCACTTAGGCAATTGCGCAACACCATCTTTTTTCATCTGTCATCCACGCAGCTTCTTTCATCGTATTCTGCTAGCTTATCGATATGATCCTTAGCCCAAAATGTTTTCTCTGCAAAAACACATGACATTGTCCATAACAACACCGTATGTTCAAGCGGACCCATTCTGATACCAACTTTCACGGACCGCAGGTTTGGCTCCCAATGTACTATGCCTCAAGGCCACATCCCTTCATTCTTAGCCCGATAGGCTCCAACAACTGGCATAGATGCACACTTTGAGTAGGATGTTAGGGAGAATACTTGCATACGATCATATCATTAGTGTACTCTTTGGTAAAATATGTCTCACACCTAGCTGTTAGCGTGCTTGTCGTGTCGAATGGAGAGATAAACATTCCCACTGCATGATATTCTTCCCCATTTGAATTTGTTGAGTCCTCGTAGCGAGAAATGAGTTTCACATAAACACGCATTCGTCTCATTGCAAGAATAATAACGGCACCACCTCTACATGGACGGGTATTCACAAACCCGCAATAATTCGTAATTACCTCCTCTGATACCAACTTTCACCATCTGCCCCTCCGAACATTAGTTTCTCGAGTGGACGGCCTCTAAACCACAACACCTTAATGCATGTCTAATAAATACACAACATTCTGAATTGTGCCCTACAATGTGCGCTTTTCGAAACTCTAAGACATTTAGGCAATTGCGCAACCCTACCACTTTTCATCCATCATCCCGACAACTTCATTCATCGTGTTCCGCCACCTTACCGACACTATCCGTGGCATAAAATCTTTTATCCGCAAGAACATACGACATGTCCTATAACAACACTGCATGCTCAAGCCGACCCGCTCTGATACCAACTTTCACGGACCGCAGGTAGGGCAC
Organism: Fraxinus quadrangulata; assembly: GCA_903798255.1. Classification (NCBI taxonomy): domain Eukaryota; kingdom Viridiplantae; phylum Streptophyta; class Magnoliopsida; order Lamiales; family Oleaceae; genus Fraxinus; species Fraxinus quadrangulata. The sequence continues at coordinate 4,272 of CAIGRB010135191.1, forward strand.
CCGAGGTATTACGCCTCAAGGCCACCTTTCCCTTATTCTTAGGTCGGCAGGCTCGAACAGCTGGCATAGATGCACGCTATGACGAGGATGTTAGGAAAAATACCTGTATATGATCATATCATTAGTACACTCTTTGGTAAAATAGGCCTCACACTTAGCTGTTAGCGTGCTTGCCGTGCCGAATAGGGAGATAAACATTCTCACTGTGTGACATTCTCCCCCATTCAAATTCGCTTACGTCCTCGTAGCGAGAAATGAGTTTCGCATCAACACGCATTAGTCTTATTGCAAGAATAACAACCGTCACCACCTCCACATGGACGGGCATTCACAAACTCGCAGTATCTCGTATTTACCGCCTCCGACAACAACCTTCACCCTCTGCCCCTCTGAGCCTTAGTTCTTTGGGTGGACGGCCTCTAAACCGCAACATCTCAACGCATGTCTAATAAAATACACAATTTTTGTCATTGTGCCCTGCAATGTGCGATTCTTGAAACTCTTTGAAAGACACTTAGGCAATTGCGCAATGCTGCCCTTCTTCATCTATCATCCCCACAGCTTCCTTCATCGTGTTCTGCTAGCTTAACGACACGATCCGTGGCCCAAAATCTTTTCTCGCTAGAACACATGACATTGTCCCATAACAACACCGCATGCTCGAGAAGACCTGCTCTGATACCAACTTTCAGGAACGACAGGTTGGGCTCTCGAGGTACTACGCCTTAAGGCCACCTTTCCCTCATTCTTAGACCGACAACTCGAACAACTGGTATAAACGTACATTATGAGTAGGATGTTATGGAGAATACCTGCATATGATCATATTATTAGTACACTCTTTGGTAAAATAGGCATTACGCCTAGCTGTTAGCATGCTTGCCATGCCGAATGGGAAGATAACCATTCTCACTGCGTGACACTAGTGGTGGGCGTGGTTCGATTCGATTCTCTTTGGGGTATTTAGTAAATGGAATTATCGGATCTAAATATATTTGTGGAACCATTCGGGTTCAATTCCATTCGGTTCAGTTCAGTTCAGTTTGATTATATTCTATTCGGTTCCGAAATTTCGTACAATAATTAATAATTTTTATATTAAAACAATGTTATATTAATTCGACTATGAGATATTCAATCTTAACTCTTACAAAATAACGTAGTCCAATCTCGTTATATCTTTTGCACATCTTTTTGTTGAGTTCTTCGTAGATTTGACAATTAAAATCATAGGAGGTGGAAGTCACAATAATAGAATAGTAGAAATGACACTACGGTAGAATAAGATATTTAGGTAAAACTTATGTCAATTTGATTAAGTTGGGTTTGGCTGAAATTAGAAATAGTAAAATCATATTTTAGGTTTGGACTAAATTAATTAGTTAACAATTTATTTTAAAAAATAAAATAATTTGACTTATTTAAGATAAAAAAAATTAGAGTTTTTCGGTTCTTATTTCATTCTTCGATTTTTGGAATCGAACCAAACACATCGATTCTCGATTCGGATATACGTTCGGGTATTTAACTTAAGAAGAATCGCTCTATTCGGTTCAGTTCAATCCGATTTGGTTCGAGAGTTTTGTCTATCCATAGTTATTACTAAGGCTTTGTTTGATTTTTTTTAAATACATTTTTTTTCTCATTTTTTCAACCACGCGTTTTTCATTAAAATAATATTACACATAAACGAAATTTTTTTCCTTTATTTTAATCATACATTTTTCATCAATCTATTATTCCAAAATGTACTTTTCAAAATGACTGTGACTCAAACACCCCCTAAAATACACATAGTGTTACTATTTAATAATTGAACTTAAAAGTACATCTCAATGATCATTGAACTATACATAGTATTATTCATCCATCACTCAATTGAAAAAACCTTTTACTTTCAATAAACGGTGTCGACTTAAGCGATAGATAGATAACATGGTCCATAGTTCAGCGGCAATCAAGATACCATTTTAAGTTCAGTTATTAAGTAGTAATAACTGATATAGTTCAGTTACTATTAAGATACAATTTTTAAATTCAATTATTGAATAATAACTATTTTTTCTTCCCTTAAATCAACCATTATGAAAAAAAAAACAACGAAAATGAAAGGAAAAAAATAGGAAACTGAAAATCATGTCTATATATCGAAGAAAGATAAAACTTTTTAGAATGAGGCATCAGAGATTTCTTCAAAAGGTTGAATGTTGCCTAGTGAATATCACATTTTCCACAAAAAAATTAAAACAAAAAAAAGAATGAATTTTCCGAAGAAAGACGAATTTTTTGAAAGTGGTGGTTGAAATTTCTACAAAAGATTAGATTTTTTAAATTTTAGGATCATAAGTTTTTGCACTTTGGAACGAAATTGGATTACGAAATTGGACAAGTGAAATTTCCATGGAGGATTGGAAATTTGAAAGTGTGCTCCAAATGAAAAATTGATTTCAAATAAATTGATTGGAGAGAAGAAAAAATTGTTACTACTTAATAACTGAATTTAAAATTTTATTATCCATCGCTCAAGTCCTCGTCGTTTATTGAACATAACTGATTTTCTTACTTGTGTGATGAATGAGTAATATGATGCATAATTTTTTATTATTGAGATATAGTTTAAGTTAAGTTATTAAATATTAACGCTTGATATAATTAAGTAATCATTCAATGAATCCTAGTTAAAGATTAACTTGTGAAAAGTAATACCTATCGAAATTCAAGTTTTTTTAAACTTTTATAAGATGACATGATCAAATGGTCACATTAAAAATTGTAAAAATAGAATTATTGATTCTACCAGTAAAATATAAATAAAAATAAATAAATTGGATTGGATTTGACTGTCTAATTCAATCCAGTTATTTTGTGCTTTCCAAAATAAATTATATTTATTACAGGATTAATAGCAGAAACCCCCTAAAAACGTTTCCATTTACGATATATAGTGGAGGTAATGTGTCGATCTACCCTTGAGCTCAGCTCGTCAGCTAGTCAAAGTGACCAGCCGAGCTCAAGCTCGTTTGAGCACAATCCCAACTCAAACTCGGCTCGGCCCACGAGCTCGTGACCTCACGAGCCGAACCCACGAGCTCTTTTTTTAATTTTTTTTTTTTTTACTTTTTCTTCACATTTTTTACTAATCCATGAGCCGAGCTCTTGGGCTTGTGCGAACCTCGGCTCGGCTCGGGCTCATGTTCGTCTTGAAACGACCCAAGTCGTCCATGTGTCGAGTTTTGACGAGACGAGACGAGAAGAGAGCCGAGCCAACGAGCTACTCAACCATTTTGCCACCTCTAGCGACGTACCCTTTACGTATTGAAATCGCAAAAAAACCCCATATTTGAAACATTTTGTGCGAAAACTCCATACTGTCAAATTTTCCATTAAAAAAAGTAAAAATATCAAAATTAAAAAATAATAATTACAATTTTAGTATCTAAATTTTTTATTCTTTGACAAATTATACCTAAATTGTTTCTATGTACCACCTACAATTTCAAACTATATTATTTCAAACTATACTTTCCATCCCACTTCATTTCATTTTCTTCCCAAATTTAGTCTTTAACCTACATTTTCTATGATGAATCTCGTTGAATAAAACTATCCCTTTTCTCTATGAACTAAAGACAGTGATTATGGGTTAAAATGTCGACTGTAGAGACTACCCCCATGAATGTAGATGCAAATTTTTGTGTTGGTAGTGGTGATGATGATATTCTCCATCAGCGACGCCGTTGAAGATGGCGGAGGAGGAGACCCTCTATGGCAGGCAGTAGCGAGACCACCACAGACCGAAGCAGCTTTCGCTTTTTCGACACTGAATCAGACAATAACCGCACACGGTAGTCTTCTGCTACCTCCGCCGTCGCGGCTGATGGACAGTCCAAAAAATATAGCATCTCTGAAAGGGCCAAGGTCGTTCGCTGGCAGAAATTCAACTGTCCGGTGAATCCAGACTCAGAAGAGATTGACCTAGAATATGGTGAGTTGGAACTGACAATGCAGAACAAGAAAAAGGAGTGTTTCGAGACTGTAGAATTTGCCAATTGAGTTCGGAAGAAAGTATAAATTGCGATTTAGGTCAAGGAGAAGAAAAATTCATTGGGATTTTGAATGAATTGGGTTGTAATGTAAAGGTGATTTGGGGGCTGCTCACAAGACTGTTGAAACCTGGTTCAAGATAAAGGAGACACGTGAATTCAAATTATTTTAATTTAATTGATTTTTATGTGAAATTTTTTTTTTAAAAATATTTTTGGAGAAGAAGATGAAGTGTGGTAGGACGAAATAAAAGTTTTAAAGATTTGAGATTGTAGATGGCACATATAAAATATTTGAATTTTATTTGTAAAAAAATAAAATTTTGGGTATTGAAATTGCAATTATTTTTTTTTTATTTTGATATTTTTTACTATTTTTAACGAAAAGTCTGACGGGTGTTCACGACATTGGAGGGTTTTTGCACAAAATGTTTCAAACATCAGGATTTTCTATGATTTTCAATAGATATATGACCTATCGCAAATGAAAATATTTCTAGTAGAGTTTTCTACTATTAATCCTTTATTACTAGTCAAACTTGTTCGTAATTCGAATTACATATTGATCCATGTAAGTTAAGGGATTGTTTGAGCCCCATTTTTTTTTTAAAATTCATTTTTTTCAAAACTCATTTACAATCATACACATTTCAATAAAATAATATTATAAGTAAATCGAAAAACAATTCTTCATTTTTAACTACACAATTTTGAAAAATCACTATTCAAAAATTATTTTTTTCCTCTTAAAATGGGGCTTAAACAAGGGTTTATGTTTGTAAAAAAATATTTGAAATTGAGATAACATTTGTTATTTGAAATTAGAAATTCCAGTCAAATTAGAAACAACTTGATCTTCAATTCCAAAACTTTAAAATATACCAATTTTCAATATAATCAAACTGAAAGTTCTAGTTGTTCCAATTTTGTTTTGATTATGTTTATTCAGACAAAAATATTCATTACTAAAAGGGAGAATTGATGTCACGATGATAAGTTTGTTTTGTGTACTTATTTGGTCATATTATTAAGTTTTTATGTCGTGAAATTATTGAATTTTACTTAACTTGGGTTAATTTTTTATTGTTCCAGTGTTGAATCCATTTCGAAGTAATTGGAAAAGAAAGAATGACGAAATTGAATGAATCTATGGTTTTGGGGATCAAATTCCACAAATTAGAATTTGAAAAGGACATTGGTTGCACAATTGATTAACTCAAGGACTAATTTGCAACATTTGGAAGAAGTGAGGTCTTGGAGAGAAATATTATATTATTTGGGCTTTGAAATTAGAATTGCAATTGGATTAAAAATTTAATACGGATTTGGAATCCTTTTTGTGCTAGTAAACTGTCGGCCGAAAGTGGAACTGTGGAAGGAAGTGGAATCCTTTTTGAACTCTTAACGAAACAAACCAAAGGGTTTTATTTTGGAATAAAAGAGGCAGGATACACCCACGGCAATTGGGGAAAGATAAAGACGGCCAGATCTAAGAAAAAGCCGGCCGAGAAAAATTGGAAAAACACAGACTGCAACACAATTGGAAAATAATTTAAAAATTTTGTGTAATAATTTATAAATAATTGCGCTAGAAATTTGAAAATTAAACATGTTCCATCAATTTATCAATGATGTCGTTCTACCATTTTTATTTTTTCCCATTAGCATGTTAGGATAAGTATTTGTGCTGAGATTGTGATAAACCTTGTATTATGAAACTTTGATTTGTTAATCTTATTTATTTTTGACAGTCAATGCACATTTTAAATAATTGAATGATTGATATAGATTTAATTTTTTTTTTCACAATTATATGCGTAATAGTTATATAAGTTTTGTGACTTATTTTACCTTTGAAAGATTAAAAATAAATTAGATAATTTTCAATTTCTTAGAATTCGACAAGGAATAGAAAAAATCCCTATACTTTACGTGATCTTTAAGTATTTATAAATCTTTAATACATTTTTATATATTCGCATCCGTTATAAAAATATAGTCAGATTACATGTAAGAACATGTTTAATTTTACTCGAGAGAGATTGTTAAACAAAATACGAATATTGGTCTTCATAATTGAATCGTGTTGTCAAATTTATAAATTTTAGGATTAAACGAGACTGATATAAGGGGATTCAGGATCCTAATACGCTTTTCGTCGTTATATTTTTATAAAATTTGCATTTAATTATAATCTTGCATTTATTTTAGTTAAGTTAGGTTTTGCATTCATAAGTAGGTTATTTAATTTATAAGGAAAAAAAATTCAATTATTTCGATTAAGGTTAAGTTAATTCGAATTTGAACTGGTACAATCTTTGTGGGCATAATACCTGAACTCAAAATCCATTTTACTACATGTTAACGAATCCTGCACTTGCTGTATTTTAAATGAAAAATATTTTGCGTGACAAGTTTTTTGCGTCGTTGTTGGGGGATTGTTTGGATTCGATTTATTTCAATCCTAATTCAAATTTTTACATGTATTCTTGTATTATTTTTTTCCATTTTAGTTTTTTATTTTCTTTTTCAAGATATAAAAGATCAAAAATAGGAGGAATTGACAGTTGATTTTCTTTTCCATTGTATATGATTTTAACAAATGATTCTTTTGGTATACAAAGAATCACTCCTCAACTGTGAGGAGCCTAACATATCCCTCCCTAGTTTGGCTACTTTTTTATTGCAGGAATTTCAAGATGTATTTCCGGAGGACATGCCTATTGGGATACCACCCATTCGAGGCATCAAATATCAAATTGATTTTGTACCTAGAGCTGTCATTCCAAACCGACCAGTGTACCGTAGTAATCTCGAGGAGACTAAGGAGCTACAAACGCAGGTGAAGGAGTTGTTAAGCAAGGGGTATGTGCGAAAAAGTATGAGTCCATGTGCCGTGTCAGTACTACTTGTACCAAAGAAAGATGAAACATGGAGGATGTGCGTGGATTGTAGGGCCATCAACAACATTACGGTAAAGTA
>CAIGRB010135193.1:0-26002 GCA_903798255.1 Fraxinus quadrangulata
TTTGTTATAATCAAAACATACGGTTTGACCATAGGTCAACATTACCCTTTCATCCTCTCACAACCTTATGTCGAGTCTCTCAAAATTCAAATAGATGATATTTGCCAATTGGATGCGACAAAAAGGTCGTGAGAGGGTAAGAGGACAGTTAGCCTCCTTAAGCAGACAATACGTACATTTTTTTTATAATGACATGAGTCTTGTGTTCAAACCATTATATCATATGTACTGTCCGTTTTGAAAGAGTCTGAGATCTTGAGTTCGAATACTGAGGAACATGATAGAAATCCATGAAGAGTAGCTCAAACTCTCCCCAAACAGACAATATATATGATATAACAATTTTAGTGCAGAGGATCAGGTCGTTACAACATGAATTGATTTAAGGCAATAATTAACTCCTAATGAGGAAACCACTTATTTTAGCCCACTATTAGTAGAGGAAAATTAATGATGGCTAGTGAGGCGTGCTTTAAGCGATACTAGAGTTTTAGCGCAGTCACATTATTTGTGCACTTTATCAAATCTAGCTAATAAATAATATATAAAGGAATCCAAAGGAAAGTATGTTACCGCTCCCCCAATGGTTAGGCCAACTTTTTACAAGTCTATAAATTTTTTATGTTCAAAACCCTTATTCAAGTAGTTATTTATTTGAGATCTCCCAAGAAATAGGAACTGCCATTCTAACTCTTCTTGGGGGATTCCATCCACAAACACAAGGTTTTATGATTAATCGATATTGCTTAACATGTAGTTATTGCATTTATTTTCCTTATTGCTAGTCTTATGCATTGAACATATTTGGGGATTGGATACAGTATCAAAAATTTTTTAGATACACATATTCCTCCGATGGGACGATTGAGATGGGGCATAAGGGTCTTTATGATACAATCAATAATTTGCTTTATTTTCAATTAAGCTTTGCTCTAGCTTTTTAGGGGTTATTGCTTCCTTAGTAACAAGACTGTACATTCATAGCACAAGATTCTACTACTAAAGCTAGGTTGTTGGAAAAAGGTAATTATTCATTCTACAAATTTCTTTTTGCTCTTGTTTCTTACTTGAGAGTTGTATGATCGTCATCGAGAACACTCTTGGGATGGCACTTAACACAGATTAGTATGTGCAAACACATGTTCTTCTAGAAGAGATATTTTTGGAGTTACGACCATCTGGAAAAGGCTAAGAGCCCATTTGAACCCCATTTTCATGATGAAAATGTATTTTGAAATAATATTTTGATAGAGAATGTGTGGATAAAAAAATAAAGAAAGAATTTGAATTTGTATGTAATATTATTTTATTGAAAAAATATGTAGTTAAAAATAAGAGAGAGAAAAAAATATTTTTAAAATAATGGGGATCAAACAAGAGCTAAATATTAAATATTTAGCGAGAATATTAATTCAGTATCTAGGGTCGCGTTTTACTCTAAAGTTTATAATGGAAGCGAGATTATTAATTTATTAAACATTCATTTATTAATATTTAATTATAATGATTAGTTTTTATAAATCTAAATCAAGATTATGTCATGATTGTTGCAATCCAAGTGAAGAAAGTTAATATATTTTGAATTGTTTCCACTTATTTCAACCACCGTATTTATTTTGCATCTCATTGTTTTGGATTTTTGTTCCAAAGCATTGAAATGGGGAATAAAAAATGATTAAGGATTAAAAAGAAATAAATGTTGAGATATAGAGTTGGGCAAGTTTTTTGGGAAGAAAATTTATGTTGTAACGTAAAATATGTTTGGCTACGTTTAGAATAAGCAAAAACTACTTTTAATTTTTTTGGATAAGTAGCATATTTCTTAGTTTTAAATAAAAAATATTATTTATTTTAAAAGTAATTCATATTTAGTAATTCACATCATTTCAATTTTGATTGATAAAAAAATTAATTATAATTTAAAATAATCTCACAACAAAGGATAAAATTATATTACATTCCCACAATTGCGGCAAATCCAAACAGGTCATAACTCGTAACACTATAAAGTCTGTGTGAGAAGGACTTGAAAGCTGGACATTTCAGGCGACACAGATGACAGAGTTCAAGGGAGGAGCCGCCGCCGCCGCCGCCGCCAAGGTCACGTCAATATTCATATACCCGATCAAATCTTGCCGTGGAATTACTCTTTCCCAGGCACCCATCTCTTCCACTGGTATGTCAACTAACTTTAAATTTTTTCGTTTAAATTTCTTCCAAGAGTGATCGTTAGCAGTAAAATGAAATTCACTAAGGCTATGTTTGATTGTGCAAAGTTTTTCATGAAAAATGGAAAATCAATTTCAACTTTCACTTTTGCATTATTGGATGGCAATAATTTTTCTTGAAAATGATTTTCTTAGTTTCCTCACACAAGCACGATTTTCGTGGTTTTGTTGAAAATGAATTGAATTTTTTTTCAGGTAACCTTTTATTTTTTCTTTTTTGCAATAAGAAAAAATTATAGATACGATGATAAAAAAATTTCTCACTTTTATTGATAATTTTCATGTATAACAAATCCAAAGGAATGTTATTCGTTATGATTATTTTATTTTATTTTTTAGCAATGGGAACAAATTTTAGACCAAATGGTAAAAAAAAATTATCATTTTAATGGACAATTTCTATGAAAAAAGAAACAAAATGGACATCAAACTTTCAATATTTTATTGGTGGAAAATTATACAAATTAAACACAATTAATTATAATTTCCAGTAAAATAAATTTTAGACAATTCGATTCTTTGTAATTCATTTTCTTTTCACCTAAATTTTACTTTTGCAATTAAACGGGTTCTAAAAAGCTTGGAAAGTATGTATATTCTGTTGCTGTTCTTAAAACCGTGGTATATACTTTTCTATACGGTTCAGTACATTTTTCCTGAGTCTCTACTATGCATTCACAGGGTTTCGCTGGGATCGGCAGTGGTTAGTGGTGAATTCTAAAGGCAGGGCATATACTCAAAGAGTTGAGCCAAAACTTGCTCTAGTTGAAGTGGAACTTCCAAAAGATGCGTTTTCAGAGGGTTGGGAACCGAATAATAATTCATATATAGGTATCAAAATAGCTTTTGATATATTTTCTAATTTCACACTATGTATGCTCTGTGTTCTCTCCTTTTTCTCGTTTATGCTCTGTTTCATTCCTCTAGAAGTGTGTATGAATACTAGATTCGAGTGTGAATTGTAATTTTAGGACCATCTTTATACTCTGACGGCTGTTCTGTCATAGCTTTATAAATCAATGCGATTTACATTCTGCTATAGTGATAACGGCTCCTGGCATGGATATGCTGAAGATTCCATTAGCCATACCATCTGAAACAGCAGATCGTGTCTCAGTGTGGGATTGGTGTGGCTCTGCATTGGATGAAGGGGCTGATGCATCAAACTGGTTTTCCAAATATCTTGGCAAGCCAAGCAGGCTTGTGCGCTTTAATGAAGGTATAGAATATACAAACAATCGTGTGCATATCTGTCTGACAATCTTGAATGCAATTCAATCTGTTATTAACTTATTATGTTTTATTTTCTGGAAAAGTATTCATTTGTTGATGCAATGACAACTAATGTATAGTAAGGATTCTGAAATACCATCCTAGAATTTATTAGCTGCAATATTACTACAGTAGGATGGTATTATTATGATGCACATAGACCTGCACACAAACATGACCTTTATTCTTCAACGCAGCATCTGAAATTAGGGCTGTGAACCCTGATTATGCCAGTGGATACAAAGTTATGTTTTCTGACGGGTATCCATTCCTCTTGCTATCTCAGGTTAGTCAAATTGATAACTGAGTTAGATAATATTCATTGTATAAATTTAGTGTATACTGTATTTATTTAACCAATGTTATTTACAGGGATCAATGAATGCGTTAAATGCTCTTCTCAAGGAGCCTATACCAGTTAACCGTTTCAGACCCAAGTATCCAGCCTACCTTCCATCTCATTATTTTATTGCAAAGCAACTACCATGCATTGTCTAATTTTTTGATTAGTGTATTAAAAGCTTCCCTGAGACTTTTAGCTTTTTTATTGCTCATAGGATAAAAAAAGTTCATGCTGAGATTTTCTGATTATACCTGAACGTGATTTCATGTAAACTGTGTTACATGGACTCAGCTATGGGTATCTGGTGTTATTATGTGTCAAATGTCTGAGTTATTGAATCTCGACATTCAAGGATACACGGACCTGCAAAGTTTTATGTCTAAAGCCTTTTTTCTCTATTACATACATTGAGTGAATCTTAATGTAATAGAGCTTTAATATATGAACTTAACTTACTTAACAATAGTCGAAAGTTTTGAAATTTTGTTTTAAGGGAATAATTAATGGAAAACCCTAAAAACGTATCCCTCACCTCACTTCTGCAAAAGGTAAGACTGGGATTGGGAGATTCAATATATTATAAGGAGTCCATGTAATATAGCCTATCAATCACAATGTTTCTGGATGCACTGAATTGTATTTCTTATTTTCTTTGGCATATTCTTTGCACATCTACAAAAATTTCCTGCAGTATCCTAGTCGATGGATGTGAACCATTTTCTGAGGATTTATGGACTGAGATCAAGATAAGCAATTTAGTTTTCCATGGAGTTAAACTATGTGATCGTTGTAAGGTAAAAGCTTTCCTTCTTTCACCTCACCCTGCCAAAAGCTTTTTCTGTCATTTAGTTTTCAAGCTCGTGCAGTCTGATACAGCCTGCAGGCAGCCCGCTAATTGACAAAGCATTAGATGTTCTACATTGTTATGGTTGAATAAACTGTAGCCACTGCCTGAGACTAAAATGAAAAAACCAATTCTTGACATTTCCAACTGAAACTTGAGTGATGATCCTGGAAATTTAGATCAACAGTGTCAAACTTGGCAGCTGTCTAAGAAATTCAATGATACATATACATTTTTATCGTTATTAAGTTGATTTTTTGAGAAGTATGTGAAAAATGATTTATTTGGAGAATGTCGGGTTAAAAAGTTGGTAAAAGTTATGGGAAAAAGTGAAAAATGAATTTTTTTTATTGAGAATATGGTTGAAATTGAGTGTTGGGAAAATCAGTTTCAAAAGGGCTAAATGTGTCAGTATCCTAAGAAAAAGGTTTTTTAATGTTTCAATAACCACTGATAATAGTTAGAAAAACGAGCTTGGACTACTTATATATTGAGAAAAAGGGAAGTGGATTTTCAGTGATGAGGAACAGACACTTCTGTTCTTTGACAATTTATACACCTTAAGTAGTAGCATTATATTGGAATAACAGTGAATAAATTCATTTTTCTTATAATCGAGGTAGATTAATTTTATGTATGAATTTCCCAACTGTAATGCTGATCTTTTCTGCCATATGTTTAAATCAACGAGTTCCAAGGCAAACACCAACGAGGAAACATGCACCTGACGTGGTTTTCTGAATCACGTATGTCTTGACTACTGGAAATAAGCTGTGATAACAAGAAAACTGAAAGCTACAATAACATTGTTCAGATTATATATTATGCAGTTAACCAAGTTCCTTTATTAACACTACTTTTACCATAATCTTTGAAATGCTACAATAATAATCATTTTCTAAAAAATTTCTCATTATATTAGGTACCCACAATCAATCAAGAAACTACAGTAGCAGGTCCTGAGCCTACTGAGACACTCAGGAAATTCCGTTCTGATGAACTCTTATTTCCAAATAAGAAACAACAGAAGAAGGTAAGTATTAACTTGAAAGTTTTCATGTTACTTCTTGTATCTAGCTACTTGTGTTTTTGAACTTGAACAATTTTCAGGTATATTTCGGACAGAATTTGATATGTGCTGATTCACTCGCTCAAGGAAAGGGAAAGACTATCAAAGTGGGAGATCCCATTTTAGTTGTCAAAGCCGTGTCGTGCCCAGCGGATGCACCTGCTTGAACTCTTTTACTCCCCCGATTCATCGGGGGTGATATTTTACTGTTTGTTCGCATAGTTCCTTGTGATTTCACAATCAGTGCATATGTGACTTATTGTACTGTAATATATGTCAGTTACATCTTCTGTCTTCTTCTGCTACAACTAAAATTACGTCAATCTTCTTCAATTGGCCATATTGCCATTGACAAATTACATCGATCTTCTTCAAAGTCTTTTACCATGAAATTGGGTTGAACATGTTTTCAAGACTTTCCAACTTCCAAATCTGATGAAAAATGAAAGAAAGTATGTACTAACCTTGCCTGATAGTGACATTTACTTCGATTTTTGCTAAACAATAATAATGTCAATGTTCATTGTAGAAAATCTGATACAAACTTGCTCTATAAATCTTAAGAATGGGGTTATGACTATTGTTAGGTCGTAGAGCTTGATTATCGTTGATTTTAAATATTGTTTAGTTGAGAAGCTTAATTATTCTTGTAAAATTCTATTAATGAAGTGGAGTCTTTTCAAAATTTTATTTTGCCCTAATTTATTTTATAAATAAGGAACCATTCTAAGACTTTATGATTATCATCAAAACGAAAAAAAGAGAGATCAGAGAAGATAGGAGTGAGAATTTTTCCTATGAACCTTTTTTTCATCATAGTGGGTTATTGCAGTGGAGGGAGAGGCATAGTTTCACATTGTTACGAACATCAATAAATTTTATATGTTCTTGAATTCTACATGCATAGACTCTAATTAACTGATATTACAACATACTGTTCAAGACTTCAGATTCATTGTTTAAATAACTCATGCAAGATTCAGGTGGGATAGACAATGTTTAATTGTGAATTCCGTAGGCATCTCAAAGAATTGAACCAAATCTTGCTCTAATTGAAGCAGAACTGCCTATTGAAGCATTTTCTATCATTTTGGAGTATAAATTTCCTGTGAACAATTTGAATATACAACATTGACAAAATTATCGTAATGTAATTTGAACAGCGTAAGAAGTGAACAAGAAGATCAGAAAGTTAATTAGAGCCCATTCGCTTACTGTATTTCCATAAACGAATTTATTGCCTTCAAAAGTGTTAAAGACGTTCAGCAATCGTATCTCAAAATAGAACGAATTTCGTCTCCTACGAAAGCAACGTAGCAAGCTACGGGAGCTCCACAAACTCAATGAAGTGTTTTCCGCAAACTATTTATAAATTCGTTCGTGGCCATTTGAACTTCCTTCAAACCTTTTCAAACAATTATCACTGTTCAAACAATATGAGTGTGGGAGAGATTTAAATGTGAACCTTCAAATATAAAAAAAGGGGTCGGCTTTGAGGAGAAATAAGTTAAAGATGGGATAGCAAGATTTTAGCTTTAGAGTCTAAATTTGCATTACCTTTGAATAACACTAAGTGTGAGCTTTTTTACTTGGATAAGACGAACGAAAGCCATGGGATGACAGTGCACGTTGCCTCATCCAAATGACTTACCTTTCTTGTCATAGACATCAATTAAATCACAGTTTTAAATGTTGATATGACTTGTATCCATAAAGGCCTAGATTGAAGCCTTTGACTTGACCAAAATGGCGGCGGTAGTAGCAGTGAGTTGTCTTGTCAATCTCATAATGCAAGATCTGCTTAAGATTTTCTCACTGCCTCGTCCTGGGCTGACTCCCCACATGGAGTATGAGGATAACGAGGTCGGTCCAATATTGCCTCGTGGAAAAAATAGGTTGACTGTACCTAAGGAACAGTCTGGTTTCTGCCACGTAGGTTGGTTGAGACCACGTGGGAGTTCTCGTGTAGAGAGGCGTAACAAGAATCCCTGAAGTCCAGGTATGATTATTCATATAATGCGTGGACTTTCGAGTTTTGGAGGAACAAGGTACATGGTCGTAATCAACACGTAGGTTGGTTGAGACCACGTGGGAGTTCTCATGTAGAGAGGCGTAACAAGAATCCCTGAAGTCCAAATATGATTATTCATATAATGCGTGAACTTTCGAGTTTTGGAGGAACAAGGTACATGGTCATAATCAACCGTTCTAGTTTGGAGAATTAAGGAAATCGCTTGCAAAGGGGCTAGTTGTAATGAGGCGATGCCCTTGTTGTGAAGGACGAGCTATTTCAATGAAGGTTAAGCCTATGATAAGGCTTTCGTATGAGGCGTGTCCTTTATTGCAAAGGATGGGCGCCCTTGATGTGGGTGAAGCACGTGATAAGGCTAAGTTGTTTGAGATAAGGCCCTTGTTGCAAAGGACGAGCCACTTTGATAAAGGTGAATCCTCTGATGAGGCTAAGTTGTTTGAGACGAGGCCTTTGTTGCAAAGGACGAGCCTCTTTGATAAAGGTAAATCCTGTGATGAGGCTAAGTGGTTTGAGGCGAGACCCTTATTGCAAAGGACGAGCCACTTTGATGAAGGCGAAGCACATTAGGCAGTGTGCTCTAATGATTTGAAAGGAATGTTAGTTTCCTAGGCAAAACAGTTGGGTATTTATGGCAGTTTCCAAAGTTCACGTTGCGTGCACATTTAATGTGCAATGATGGTGGTTTATTACAGTTGGTGGGGATCACTTGAGTTTGGGACGCGTGCAAGTTACGGTTTCATCTGGGCCTTTGATTTGAATATTGAATATGCACCTTTTGGTTTTAACGTACTAGATGGGATTGCAAAAGTACGACTAAGATTGCAGTGAAGGTGGATCCAACGGTGAGGATTCTATTTTTTACTGCATATATAAAAGGTCCAAACCTTACCTTCTCTTTCCTCTTTACTTTGTGACAATTTGAAAAATCTTTCCAACTGTTGAAAATCTCTTGCAATTCTCAGACACCTCCCCAGCCTTTTTTTTTTTCCGGCAACTACCTTCATTTTTTCCAATTTTTGGTGCCTGAAATTTAAGTAAGTATCCAAAATTTCCTATTTTCTCCTTTAATCTCCTGAAATGGCCTCCTCTTCAAAGAAAAATACGGTCGACGAGGGCCCCTAAGGGTGTAGACATGGCATTGATCTCTGCCGAGGTGGTTTTGCCTTCTATAATTCCTACTGAGAGAATTATAGAGGCCATGAGGAGCCCTCATAGTGCACAGATAATGTAGGATGGCCCCATTGATTATAGCATTAGGTAGGGGGCCTCTTTGTGGTCTAGTGATATAACCCAGATACTGTAGAGATGTTCGTGGTGACCCTTGAGGAAATGGCCTGTTTTCCAAGGGAGGGGTGCGTGACAGTGAGTGAAGTGATTCTAAGTGAGGGGATGAAACTGCCTCTGTACCCATTCTTTAGGTATATCCTTAGGCATTATAACCTAGCCTCCACTGAATTAGTGTCAAGCGCATAGAGCCAATTGGCATGGGCCTTTCTTCTTTGGAAGGAGGTCATGCTTGTCAAGGATATGCCTCCCCACATTTTCCAACCCCTTTTTAGCCTTGAGCCTCTTGTTGGGAGGGGAGAGTGATTGCAATAGGTGGTATTATATGAACCCATGGGGGTCCACATTCTCCTTTCATTTGGGGGATTTCAACTTCCATTAAGAATTGGAAATCTTAATAGTTCTGGATTAGGGGTCATTGGAAAACAGTGGAGAGAGATGTGGTCCCGGAGATAATCATGCTGACCCAATACCCGAGTATAGTGAGTCTAGCCTTAGATTAGAGTATTTTGTTTTGTGCTTCTTTGCTCTTTATTTCCTACTTCTAATTGTATGTCTTGTACAACTGTAGTTGACTGGTTAGAGGTTGAACCATCTAAGTGGGTGATTATCAAGGTAATCTACGAGCTGCCCTCATAGAAGAGGTTTTTAAAGAACGTGCTTGGAAAGAGAAACCTCTTCGTCACACATAAACTGATGACTACCAAGGATAGAAACAACCTTTAGCTATTCATTTTGGTGACTTTGCTGAGTTTTTAGGATACCTGTTAATATGTTTGCCTTTTGTTTGCAGGTCAGCACGATAATAAGGAATATGTTAAGCTTGAATTAGTGCTGGTCCTCCTATGTGGTTGCCACAAATTCCTTCATGAATCTCTCGTAGGACATAATTGGCCTCTTCCCCTCCAATACATCGTAAGAGTGGGGATGAGAAGCATCTTTTATAAAGCACCTCATCTTGGAGCACGTAGTGGCTCTGCTCCTGAGTTTGTGGGCTTCTTCCTCATCCTCTAGCAATTTCTGATCTTGGAGATAGGCAATAATTGGTTGCATCCATTGTAGGGTTCCCTCAATCCACATCACTTATTTCCCTTTCAATGTAGAGGGTTTTGAATTCCACTGGTACAATTTTAAGCAGCTCTGAATCTTTGTTATTGGCCAGTTTTGACAAAGCATCGCCGTATAGGTTCTCAGCTCTTGGTATCTGAGTCAGCTCAAAATTTTCAAAATAAGGGAGTAGGTCCATTACATTTTTTAGGTATGATGTCATGCCTTTATCCTTGGTTGAGAAGCTGCCTTTGACTTGGCTTACCACTAGCTGTCAGTTGCTGCAAACTACTAGGCTCTTGACCTGCATTTCTTTAGACAATATGATGCTTGCTAGCAGCGCCTCGTATTCAGCTACATTGTTGAAGGTCTTGAAATCGAACCTCATTACACAATTAAGCTTGTAGCTTTCTGGACTTTTCAACACCATACTGCCCCGGAGCCCGCTTCTCCAGAAGACTTATCAACCAACAGCTTCCAAACTGGGGGGATCTGCTGGTTCCATCGCTACATTGATGTCCATTGTCTCAGTGAATTCTTCTATGAAGTATGTCACTGTTTACCCTTTCATCGAGGTCTTTGGCTAATATGAAGGTTGTATTCGCTCAATTCCATAGCCTATTTCATCAGCCTTCCTGAAGCGTCCGATTTTTGGAACACCTGCTTGAGAGGAAGGCTTGTCAGAACGTGTATACTGTAGGCCTGAAAGTAGGGCCTGAGCTTCCTTGAGGCGGTGGACAAAGCTAGTTTTTTCTTATCTGTGTAACGCGATTCAGCTGGTAGAAGGGCCTTACTCACGTAGTAAACAGGCAGTTGCATGCCAGACTCCTCTCTCCCTCTTTGGGCTTTAAGAGGAGGGGGGCTTGTTCTAAGTGCTTTTTCAGTTCTTGAAAAGCCTCTTCGTACTCTTCATTCCATTGGAACCTCTTCCTCCCTTTTAGGAATTTAAAGAAAGGGAGACATCTATCTATTTCTTTGGAGATGAAACGGTTCAGCGCTGCTAGTCGACCCGTCTAACTCTGCACCTCTTTTGGCTTGCAAGGGGACTTCATCTCCAATAAGGCCTTAATTTTTTAGGGGTTTGCTTCTATGCCCCACAGTTGATCATGTAGCCCAAGAATTTCTCCGAAACCACACCAAAAATGCACTTTTATGGGTCCAGCTTCATCCGGTACTCTCTTAAGATTTTGAAAGTGTCTCTAGGTATTCAATGTGGTTCGTAGTTTTGAGGCTTTTTACAAGCATGTCATCAACGTATACTTCAATTTTTTTGCCTATGAAGTCGACAGACATCTTGTTGACTAGTCGTTGATAGATAGCCCCAGTATTTTTTAAGCCAAACGACATGACTTTGTAATAGTAAAGTCCTCTATCAGTGATGAATGAGGTATTCTCATCGTCAACTAGGTGCATGGGAATTTGGTAGTATCCTGAGTACGCATCTATGAAGCTCAAGAGCCTATATCCTGTAGTGGAGTCAACCAACTGGTCGATCCTTGGAAGCGGAAAGCTGTCCTTTAGGCATGCTTGGTTGAGGTTGAAGAAATCTATGCAAACTCTCCACCTTTCATTTGGTTTCTTTATCAAGACTGGGTTGGAAATTTACCTTGGGTATATCGTCTCCCTTATGAATCCATTGGTTATAAGCTTTGGAACCTCTTCTTTTAGGGCTACGTATCCCTCTGGGTTCAAAGCTCTCCTCTTTTGCTTGTGAGAGGTTAACTTGGGGTCTACATTAAGATGATGGCAGCTAACTTTGGGGTCAATGCCCACCATATCTTCAATCCTCCATGCAAACATGTCCAAGTTATTATGCAGGAAACTTTTGAGCCTCATCTTTTCTCCTACCTCGAGTTCATTCCCTACTTGCAACATTTTTGTTGTATCACGTAGGTCCACTGGGAAAGATTCAAGTTTCTCCACTAGGGTCACTTCGGTGACCCTAGGGTTAAAATCCACGCCGATGACCCCTTTTTCAGCGACATCTGTCATGGTGGTGTCTCCCCCTTGCTCAGGGGTAGGACCTTCGTCAGGTACATCAAGAATTTTAGTGTCCAATAAGACCATGTTTACACCAAGGGACTCAGATTTTCGCAAGGAGCTAAACCCACCTGGTCCCTTCATACCATAGCAATTCCTCTTTCGTGGGAAACTTCGTGCACAAATGGTGTATGGATGTGAGAACCCCAAGATCTTTTAGGGCAAGTCGCCCTAACATCCCATGATAGGTAGACTGGTTATCTACAATGAGAAATTCCATGAGGTGATGGGCAACAAGTGGGCGTGTTCCCATTTCTACTGCCAACATGACTTATCATCATTTTATCGTAGGTGGTTTCGAATATGATGTTTCCAGAGCTCCTATTGTCCACCAGCATGCGTTTAAGCTTGTTTCTGGTTACGACAACTCTTACTACCAAGGCATCGAAAATGGGATAATGAACCCTAATGGCATCTTCATGCGAAAAGGTTATTAACGGGGCTTTCCCATACCCACGGGGAGTGCTATTAACCAAATAGTTTGTCATAAGAAGGCCCTTAGCTTCTTTCGCATAATTTTTTTAAGCATTCCTTGATTCTCCCCCCCCCCACGTGTGGGCCACCAATAATAGTATCAATTTCCATGATGGGGGCGTTATCTTCCTCAGTGGGTGGTTCTTTTCTTGGCCTTTATCTGGTCCTAGGCCTATTTCTTTTCTTATCACGTCCCCGCCAAGGTGATTCATCTCTGCTATGTCACATTGCTTCATCACATCCAGGTTCTCGATCGTGCCTAGGTTGAGGCGCATTTTGTCGTACTTGGTTTGTGTTCCTCCTATCGAAATAAAACCCTATCGGCTCTTCATAGTTAGGTCTGGATAAGCAATTCTCGGTGTTGTGCCTGTTGGATCAATGGTACGTGCAGTATTACCTGTTTCTAGGCTCTTTGCTTTTTCCTCTATCTCTTCCCCTAGATTGGTTCAATTGTCTTTGGACATCAGATCCGACCTCTTCGTACACCAATGAGGGTACTGCATTTAGTGTGGATATGGCTAAAACTTATCCTGAGGTAGGGGCGATGGTTTACCAAGTGTGACATAGGACCTTGTCGCTGTCTCTGAGGTGGTAGGAGTCCCAACGATGTTCAGTTGCGATGGTCAATCAACTCATCGTTGACAATTTCCCTCCTCATCATTTCCACCAAGGCATCGGATAAGGTGGGGTTCTTGTTGTGCACATCTCGTCAGAAGAGGGTATTCATGTTGAGGCCTCCTCTTAAAGTCGAAAGGGCTTATCTTTATCCGTAAATTGTTCGCAATATGTCATTTCTTCTGTGAAACAAGCCAGTTAACTTTTCAAAGTTTCACCTGCCTATTGCCTCATGTCCTAAAGCCTTTGGATTGGGGCTTCTCGTTCTTTGCTGGACAAATATTAGTTAAAGAGGGTCTTCTTAAGATCTGGCCAACTTCTGATACTGCCAGCTGGGATGTGGCTATACCAAATTTTAGTAGCCTCAATCAGTGTGAGATGAAAAGCACTGCACTTTGGAGCTAGCGAAGCTCCTCTGAGAGACATATGGGTTTCATAATTGTTGAGGTGCTTCGTCGGGTCGTCATTTCCTTCATATTTGGGTATTTTTGGTAGTACGAAGTGATCTAGAATCGGGGCGCTTCTCAACTCCTGAGAAAATGGGAGATTTTCGTCATCATTGTCCAACTCAAAAAATCTGCATAGACCTTTTCAATCATTACCCTCGGCTTGGTAGTGAGGAAGTCGCGAAGTTCATGCTTGATTTCTCAAGTTCATAACGTCTATCTTCTCCCATCTATTGTTAGGAAGGTGGGGGTGGAACTCCCTACTATTCATATTCTTGATCACGTTCCAGCCCTTTTTTAATGTGGTTTGGTTGATGAGAATTACTTCGAGGGCTTGATGGTCTGATCCTGTCGAATACACTGGCGGACCTCTGGGGCCCACGCTCTTGAGCATATTCTGGGAAGAAGTTGTCCTCCGGTGGCACCTAGTCATCGAGAAGGTTAATGGCATAGTTTATGGAGCTATCCACCTCCACTTTCCTTTCCATTAGGCTGAGATCCCTTCTGCACATTTGGGATAGGTCCCAGTGTCATTTTTCTCACATTCTTGGGGAAACGTCCCTTGCTGGGGCATTTGATTCCTTGTCTGCTGGTGCATTTGCATGAGCAGCTGTTGCATGGTAGCATTCTGCTGGGCCATGTTCCTCATGTTTGCAGCCATTTTTCCACTTCTCTAGCTAAGCATGCAGTGGTACCGCCTCGCCTATGTTGCTAATGGGGACAACGCATGTTGACGTTCGTTCAGAGGACTTCTTCTTCAAAAGCCTCCGGTCGTCTATCTCTACCTTCCAGGTCATAATGGCTGGAGCTCATAACGTGTTCTTGAATTTGAAGTGCTTTCTTTCTACATCTGTTCTTTCTTCAAGGATCAGGCCTTTCTTCAAGGTTCTACTTACTTTCAGAGGCTTTTACCACAAGGACACTCGTGGTTATCGTGTCAAATTTTCCACAGATGATGCCAATCTGTTGACCCCAAAAAATGTACTACTGATGTGGCTAACAGATCTCAAGACCTCTCACATCCACACAAGCTTTATTCCTGCACACTAGAATAAATCATTCTCATGTGGCCTTCTCCCAATGGGGTGGAATTAGCCGCGCCCACTCCGACAGTCTAGTCAGTTGGAGTAATAATAATATGAGTGTGGGAGACCTTTAAATGTGAGCCTCTTAATATAAAAATGGGGTTAGCTTTAGGAAGAAATAAGTAAAAGATGGGATAGCAAGATTATAGCTTTTAGAGTCTAAATTTGTATTACCTTTGAATGGCACTAAGTTTGACCTTTTATACTTAGATAAAACGAACAAAACTCAGGGGATGATAATACACGTGACCTCATCCAAATGATTGACCTTTCTTGTCATAGACATCAATTCAATCACAACTTTAAATGTTGATATCACTTGTATCCATAAAGGCCTAGCTTAAAGCCTTTGACATGACCAAACAGGATGGCGACGACAGTGACAGTGAGTTGTCTTGTTAATCTCATAATGCAAGATCTGCTTAAGATTTCCTCGTTGCCTCATCCTGAGCAGGCTCTTCACATGGAGTCTACGGATAACGGGGTCGGTCTAACATTATCTCGTAAGAAAAATGGGTCGTCCATGCCTAAGGAACAGTCTGGTTTATGTCACATAGGTTGATTAAGACCACGTGGGAGTCCTCGTGTAGAGAGGCATAACAGGATCCTCAGGTTCTGAACCATTATGTTTTTTTGGTTTTCTATTAGGGCTATAGATCTTATGCAGTTCAGAACCCTTTCCTCTACCCCAACCCCTCAAAGAAAATGAAATGAAGAACTATAAATAGCCTTTTTGAATGGATAGATGAACATACAATTTCCAAGCATATTCATAGTCACTAAAGCAAAGTCGAATGCAATTGTTACTCCTAAGTTGACACTTCTGTATATTAAAGGAGAAAAATGATGAAAAACTAAAAATAAATAAAGAAATGTACATCTGCAGGTCCCTGTCATTTGTAAATTTTTCCTGGGTTGAGGCAAATAAAGGTGTTTTCCCCTCATCTTTTTCTTTTCTTCTGATATGCTAAGTAATGAGAATCACGTAGCAACGAATATACGCAACCCATAACAAGATTGAAGATCCCAAGAAATCCCAAAGTATAATCTCGGCTTTGAGTTTGAACAAAAAATTAATGAATCAAGTAACCAAACAAAAACGGAGTTTAAATGACCTCTTGATTACACAATGCGTGATCCGCACCCGATGTTGAACGCCACAAGAATCTTCTTGATAAGTTCAGATTGTTCTAAGAAGAACGAAGTTGAAAAACACAATAGCCTCAAATGTATCTCAATAACAATTTGTCAAAAGGTCCTTACATTGAATAATATAATAACTATTTATACTAAACCATAGAATCTAGTAAAAATCGGAAATAACTCAAAAACGATTACAAAATATCGCAATAAAATAGAATTCTAGTGTAATAAAGAAATTCGCGGAAAAATGAAAAATCCGTCTGGATTTTATACCATACGGCCACATGGTGTTAATCCATGTGAGTCCCTTTGGCTTGCAATATCATGCCATGCGGTCGCATGGCTGGAGAACCATGCGGCCGCATGGTTCTTCCGGCTAGCCTCCATCTTCGCTTGCCTCTAAAACATTGATCCAAGTGTTTTCTGACCTCAACCCCAACATGAAACTTGCCTCATTCTTTGTCACGATCGCCATATCATTAACCGTAGCTTGAACGAGCAATGCTATAGCCTCTTTCACCCGCTTTCTTCTCGATCGTGTCATCGCCCCTTCCTCGACGATCAACGGATCCTTTTTCAGACTTGCCTTTGTTGCAACAGCAGCTTGGATCACATCACTAAGTATAGCAGCAGATGTGGAAAATATAGGGAACTGCTGGTAATCAACATAACATAACCTTGTTATATAGATTGTTCATGGAGTCGTTCACTCAAATGAAGAATAGAGCAAAAATACAAAGATCATGCCCTCGAGATTTCCATGTCATTCTCATTTTACTACCAAGATATCAGAATCCATGAACTACCCCAATGGTCAATAGACCAGCAAAAGCCTAATTTGCACTTGAAAACACAACTTTTTACATCTCAAAAGCTTGTGCATACATTCTGAAGCTTTTAGCACAGTGTGACATGTAGGACAATGCAATAAATACAAAATCAATTATCTATTAAGAGGCATTAATCTAGAGGACAATTAGCAAGATTTATCTCGAGAATGCATACTTAAGCAAGATCAGAAAAACTATTCTAGATCAATATCTTCCTGTTAAAGTTGAAGCTCATACCAGATTCATCAAATCTTTTTAACTCCCAAGTTTTGTCCCCATTTGGATTCTGATTGAAAGGTTCAAACATATCAATTCTTTTGGGAGCATTGTTAGCCATAAATACCCGGTCCAAATATATTTCTATCACAATTGGTTTTAAATAAAAACAAACATTTGTTTGTTATCAGCTTAAGTATCATTCTTAAAAATATAAATATATTAACATAAGAGATGAGAAAAATCACATGATCTCCATGAAAAATTGAAGAATAATCAGAAACAAAAGTTGCTAAATCACAGCTTTAAAAACTTGAAATCTAGAGGGATTCGTAATGAGAAATAAAAACTAACAAATCACAGAATAGATAGATAGCCCGAATAGGCTTTTATTCAAGGCCTAGGAGAATCAATTATTTCCTTACTTCATCAATCTTCAGTCTTCAAAAGCTATCCGGCCCAACTCTCCTAGAATGAAGTGGGTTATTTCTTAATTTATATTTACTACTACTCCCAGAAAATAGAAAAGAAACTGATTGCACAAAATGAGCTAGAGATTAGTGAAGAACATAATATTACATTTTATAATGTGCTATTTTGCTTATTAACTTTGGTTGTAGTAAGAACATGTTGGAAATGGTTTGCTGACTTTTTGATGGAAGCCCAAATTAGTTTTGTTTCTCTAGCCCAAGTCCTTTAGGCCCACATCCGGATCTAACAAAAGAAGAATCTAGAATTGTGAAAATCTATTATTTCAAGGGCTTCTTCTGCAATTAAGTGGTAGACTTTTCATTTAGGTTAAGGGACTTTTCATTTTCTGGAGTAGTACGCAGCAGTTTTCTTCTTCCTTAAAATTTCCTCTCTGTAAATTGATTTCCATTTTCTTGTGTGAATTTTCGTGAGATAGGAGAGTATAGTGATGAACTCTTGTATGAGTTCATGAGTCTTGTTGAAAGATTGTGTGATTTCTGCTGTTTTATGGGCTTGTACTGTAACTTGACATTTTGCCTATTTGTGGGTGGTTTATAGTGGATTTGATCTTATTCCTAACAGATGCTCAACGGGGATTAGGCGTTAGAAATGGTCGCCGAACCTTGGGGCCTTTGGGCCGAAAATTCTTGTGTTGATTCTTGTTATTCTTGTTGATTTTATTTTCTGTCTTTATTTACAAATTGAAACCATAAAATCGTTTGGGAACAACAATAGTATCAGAGCATAGGATAAATTTTTTGGTAGTTGATTCGTGTTACTGCTCTTTCGGGTCTGACTTTTTTTGAGAATTTTTTTTTGGGTTCTTCGAACACGAGTTGTTTCTGGTGTTGAGATTGTGGATCTTGAAATTTTTTTTTACTAAATTCCATTACTCAGTTGTGACTCATTTAGATATGTTGTTTTGTACACTGAGTTTTGTAAATCGGTTCAACTCACATTGAGTTTAGCGAGTTGGGTTGAGTCACACTGAGTCATACTGAGTTTACACTGAGTCATATCAAGTTTGCCTTTTACAGTATACAAGAGTTCTTTTTCTTTACTATCAAGTATCACAGTATATATAACTGATACTTTTAAAGTTTTTGGAAGCAAGGTTTTTTCATTAAACTTAGGTTTTCGAGAATCTCCTCTAACTCTAACTTTGTCTAGAGGTCCCTGTGAGAATCCTAGAATCTGAGGGGTTAGGGTTTCGATTCAAGAAACCAATTCTGCTCAAAAATTCTATTTTTCTTGCAACAGTGTAGATACTGAGATATACAAAAAATTCTTTAATCCTGTTTTTGACTTTTGTATATACTGTTGACCTGTACTGACATTGGAATTGATCTGTTCAAGGGTTGATATTACTGTTTTGAACTGTTCTTCGCTGGAGGTACTTTTTTCAAAAATCCCTTGCTGCTTATTGTGTGTGAGCATAATTGTATAGTGTTTTTAATTCTGTTGAGTAATCTGTTGATTATTCTTGCATATTACTGCCTTATAAATTGAATTATCTGATATTGTTGACTGTGATATATCTTTGGCTATATCATATCTATACACTGAACACACTACTGTACACCATGACCTCTAAGATTGATGTTCAAATGTGGGATGGCAAATGAGACTTTAGTCTCTGGCGTCAGAAAATCAAAGCTCTTATGTACAGTTAAAGTGTCAAAGGCCATTGATGAATCTTGGCCAGAAGGTCTATCTGAGACCAGAAAACCTGAACAAGATGAATTGGATGGAGCATTGTGTTTCTGCACTTATCTGATTATGTGATTAGGAAAGTAGGAGAAACTAAGACTGCAGTAGAACTTTGGACTGCCTTAGAGAAACAGTACGTCAATAAGACTCTGCCAAATAAATGTTTACTCTGGAGACAATTCTGTAGTTTTAAGTATGATCATAGTCTTGAAATTCTCTGGAGACAATTCTTTAGTTTTAAGTTTGATCATAGTCTTGATACAGAAGAGAATATGGACAGATTTAATAGGATCACACAAGACTTAGCAAATTGTGAGGAGAAGATCTCTGATGACTAGAAAGTAGTTGGCCTACTTAATTCTCTAGGAGATAAATTCAAAGATATAAGAAATGCTCTAGAGTATGGTAGGAATAATCTTACTGTTGAAATAATTCACAGTTCTCTTCTGACTAGAGAACTTGGATTGAAATCTGAACACAAAGAGGTGTTCCATGTTGAGGGTGTGGGAAAAAAATCAGAAATCCTACACTAAGGGTGTGAGTAATTTCAGTCATTCCAACTTCAACAAGGATAAAAATTTTATCAAAAGAAAGTGGAGTAATAGTAAAGGAAAGGACAAGAAACCTAATAAAGGTAAGGACAACAACAAGAAATGTGTTTACTGTGGTAGACCTGGGCATTTTATTAAAGATTGCTTTAAAAAGGCCAATGACCAAAAGAATGAGTCTAATACTGAAAATGCTACTCTTGCTACTACTTCTAACTATAAAGAAGCTAGAGTCAATATTGGGGTCGCCTATGTGTTCTTATCCGAAAATACTGAACATGACTGGGTCTTAGACTCAGGCTGCTCATTTCATATGACTTCCAATATTGACTGCCTATTTGAATACTCTGACCTTAATGAAGGATCAGTAAAACTTGGGAATGATGAGGTGTGTCAAGTTAAGGGAATTGGCAATGTGCTGCTGAAATTCAAAAATGGTAATCACCTACTATTGAAACACACAAGATATGTTCCAGCTCTAAGAAGAAATCTCATATCCCTAGGTGTTCTTGATGATGAAAAATATCAAATTGAAATCACGAATAGTTCCACCATGTCAGTTCATCTAAATTCAATGGAATTTATGCTATAGGGGCTGAAATCACTTCACCTAATAATGTTATGAATTTTGTCACACATCCCCGATAAATCAGATCTATGGCATAAAAGGCTTGGCTACTTGGGTGAAAAATGTCTTAAAACCTTGTCAAGTCAAAGGGTATTTGGAAAGGACATGTTCAAAAATTAACTTTCTGTGAACACTGCATAATGGAAAAGCAAGCCAGAATGCCTTTCAAGGCAAGGCTGCACAAATCCCAAGATGTCCTTGAATACATACATTCTGATTTATGGGGACCTACCCTTATACCAACTGTATCTGATTTCAGATATTATCTTCTTATTTTTGATGATTTTTCAAGGAAAACATGGATTTTCTTATTAAAATCTAAATCTGATACGTTTCAACTTTCAAAGAATGGAATTTATTAATTGAAAATCAGACTAATAAGAAGATAAAAATTTTAAGAACTGACAATGGGCTTGAATTCTGCAATTCTGATTTTGATCAATATTGCTCTAAGCAAGGGATAATGAGACATAAAATAGTCATTTATACTCCTTAGCAAAANACCATTCTTGAGAGGACCAGATGTATGTTGATCAGTTCTGGTCTTCCAAAGATCTTTTGGGGAGAGGCTATAAAAATAGCTTGTTATCTCTTAAACACATGTTCTTCTAGCTCTCTAAACAATAGAATTCCTGAACAAATCTGGTCTGGTTCATTACCAGACTACTCCTACCTTAGAACCTTTGGATGTGCAGCATATGCACATCATACCGATTCAAAATTGGACCCTAGATCATTGAAGGGTGTGTTCTTAGGTTATAGAGAAGGAGTTAAAGGTTATAGGTTGTGGCTAAGGGATACGAGAGGTTATAAAGTGATTACAAGTAGATCTGTGTTTTTTAATGAAGAAGTTTTTCCTTGTCTTAGTGACAAATTAGTTGAAAAGATAGGAAAAGATGACTTTGTAATTACTGAAATAAATCTGAATAGAGAGGTTGAGAATGAACAGATTCAGTTTGAGGTGGAGCCACATGAAGTCGAACCTGAAAATGCCTCTGATGTTGAAATTCTGAATGATAACCAGCATCTGGAGCCTGCTAATGATCTGCAGGACTACCAGCTTGTCAGGGATAGGGAAATGAGGAAAATAAGGCTTCCTTCCAAGTATCAGTATGCTGATTTTGTAACTGAATAATCTGAACCTAATATGTCTGATTTAGAACCTGTTTCTTTTGAAGAAGCTATCTCTTACAAAGAATCCCCTAAGTGGATTGCTATAATGGAGGATGAAATGAACTCCCTTTATAAAAATCAGACCTTGATTTCAGTTGAAAAACTCATAGAATGCAAAGTGATTGACTGTAAATGGGTTTATAAGATCAAAGAAGGAGATGCTAAGACTAATGAAAATAGAAGGTACAAGGAAAAGAGAACTTTGTGTGTCTCTTGAAAAATCTTTGTATGGGCTAAAACAGGTCCTTAGGCAGTGGTATAAAATGTCTGACTCTTTTATACAAGATTTGAATTTTAAGAAATCTGATTATGATCCCCATTTTTACTTTAAGAGAGATCGAGAATCTGAATTTTTTTATCAGCTCTTATATGTTGATGATATGCTTCTTGCTGGTCATAATTATGTTACACTTAACACGATTAAAGAAAAATTGAAATTTGAATTCGAAATGAAAGATTTAGGACCAGGTAGAAAAATTTTGGGCATGGAACTTAAAAGGGATAGAATAAATGGGAAGTTGTTTCTAACACAAAAATCATATGTTGAAAAAGTAGTAAAAAGATTTTCTCTTCACGATGCTAAGCGTGTTAGCCTGCCTTTGTCTGGTTGTATGAAATTATCATGGTTGTATGAAATTATCAGTTGATCAATCACCTAAATCTGAAAATAAACATAAAAGAATGAAGAATGTGCCATATTCTTATGTTGTTGGATCTGTGACGTATGTGATGGTATGCTCTAGACTCGATATTGCTTATGCTGTGAGTGTCCTAAGCAGATTTATGAGTAATCCAGGTGAATTACATTGGTAATGCACGAAAAATTTGATTAAATACCTGAAAGGAACAAGTCATTTAGGTCTAATGTACAAATCTGATAAAAATGGAATTAAACTAAAGGGTTATGTAGATTCTGATTATGTTGGAAATCGAGACAATAGGAAATCTACAACTGCATATTTTTATGTTATGAATGATACATGCATTAGCTGGAAATCACAATTACAAAAGGTAATTGCATTGTCTTCAACTAAGGTAGAATACATTGTAGCCGCTGAGGCTGTAAAGGAGGGGTTATGGTTGAAAGGTTTACTAGGTGAACTAGGACTTATAGAAAATCAGGTGGAGCTATGTTTTGATAATCAAAGTGCTATATTTCTGAGTAAAAACCCAATTTTTCATGATAGGTCCAAGCATATAGATGTTAAGTTTCATTTTATTAGGGACATTATTGATAAAGGTGATATTAAGTTGGTAAAAATACCAACTCAGGTAAATCCTGCAGATACGGGAACCAAGGTAATACCTATAAATAAATTCTTAGATTCTTTAAGGTTATTAAATCTTGAAGAAGACTAATTTCTGTTTATACAGGTAATAATAGCAAATGAAGTCTAAGTTTAAATCCACAAAGTACCGTCTCAAAATGCAGCAAAAGGTGGAGATTGTTGGAAATGGTTTGCTGACTTTTTGATGGAAGCCCAAATCATTTTTGTTTCTCTAGCCCAAGTCCTTTAGGCACACATCCAAATCTAACAAAGGAAGAATCTAGAATTGTGAAAATCTATTACTTCAAGGGCGTCTTCTGCAATTAAGTGGTAGACTTTTCATTTAGGTTAAGGGACTTTTATTTTCTAAAGTAGTACGCAGCAGTTTTCTCTTCCTTACAATTTCCTCTCTGTAAATTGATCTCTATTTTCTTGTGTGAATTTTCGTGAGATAGGAGAGTAGAGTGATGAACTCTTGTGTGAGTTCATGAGTATTGTTGAAGGATTGTGTGATTTCTGCTATTTTATGGGCTCGTATTGTAACTCGATATTTTGCCTATTTGTGGGCGGTTTATAGTGGATTTGAACTTATTCCTAATGGATGTTCAACGGGGATTAGGCGTTAGAAGTGGTCGTCGAACCTCGGGGCCTTTGGGCCGAAAATTCTTGTGTTAATTCTTGTTATTCTTGTTAATTTTATTTTCTGTCCTTCTTTACAAATTGAAACGATAAAATCGTTTGGGGCCAACAGAACATTTGAGAAATCCATTTCAACGTTAAGTCGTGTAGCCTAATTATCATTGTCAAGTTCGAATCTAAATGAGAGATTATAGAGATATTAGGAAATATTAGTATTATCTTAAGTTGTCATTAGATTTTGTACTATGGAGAGATTATAGAAAATAAAGTGTGCGATTTTTTATTTTTCGTAAAATTCTTTGCATATAGTGAACTATGCAGCTGTGGAAGATGAGATAGTAGAGCATCTATTAATTTCGCGTCTTTTTTTTTGAGTTTTTATTAATTCTATGCACATGAAAACAGATCAGTAGAACATTGAGAGTTTGAGCTTCAAATTATCATTCCTTGTAGTTGAATTTCAAGTAAGTGATACCGTAATAGAAATTACTCTTATCTGTTTTGTAATAGAAATTGAAGTAAATAATGGCACTTGCAGCCAAGCTGTTTGATTCAATTAAAAAAAAAATTGAAGCCATTTATTTATTTATATGCCTCCCATTTGGCCTTTGACCAATTCGAATTTGATTTTTATTGGATATATGATTCCAGTTGTGTTTAAAATTTCCCTGAAAAATGTATGAACCTGTTAACTTTGGCCACCATTTGGCAAATTTATAAACGATTTATGAAAATGAATAGTTGTGGATGTCACTGATAATGTGGATGTCACTGATAATGAGTAGTAGTTATGAATATATGGCTGAACATTAAGCTAAGTTTTATAACCAATTAATAACTTGACAGTGAAATGAAGTTGTTTCAATTTCTGCAACTCAAATGGAGATGCACAAATTGAAGTAATTGGAGAGTGAATAAATAGTGGAGCTGGAAAGTTCGTTGAAAATTCTACCAGCCGATTTCTGCTGTATATATGGCTCCCTACTCCATCCAAATAATCTTGACAAGGTTTCATCATCACAATGCACTTTTAAATTTTCATTTTATTCTAATAGTTGGTATTTTTCATGTTTGGGTAAAATAGTTAGTTATTAAATCTTGAAGAAGACTAATTTCTGTTTATACAGGTAATAATAGCAAATGAAGTCTAAGTTTAAATCCACAAAGTACCGTCTCAAAATGCAGCAAAAGGCGGAGATTGTTGGAAATGGTTTGCTGACTTTTTGATGGAAGCCCAAATCATTTTTGTTTCTCTAGCCCAAGTCCTTTAGGCACACATCCAAATCTAACAAAGGAAGAATCTAGAATTGTGAAAATCTATTACTTCAAGGGCGTCTTCTGCAATTAAGTGGTAGACTTTTCATTTAGGTTAAGGGACTTTTATTTTCTAAAGTAGTACGCAGCAGTTTTCTCTTCCTTACAATTTCCTCTCTGTAAATTGATCTCTATTTTCTTGTGTGAATTTTCGTGAGATAGGAGAGTAGAGTGATGAACTCTTGTGTGAGTTCATGAGTATTGTTGAAGGATTGTGTGATTTCTGCTATTTTATGGGCTCGTATTGTAACTCGATATTTTGCCTATTTGTGGGCGGTTTATAGTGGATTTGAACTTATTCCTAATGGATGTTCAACGGGGATTAGGCGTTAGAAGTGGTCGTCGAACATCGGGGCCTTTGGGCCGAAAAATCTTATGTTAATTCTTGTTATTCTTGTTAATTTTATTTTCTGTCCTTCTTTACAAATTGAAACGATAAAATCGTTTGGGGCCAACAGAACATTTGAGAAATCCATTTCAACGTTAAGTCGTGTAGCCTAATTATCATTGTCAAGTTCGAATCTAAATGAGAGATTATAGAGATATTAGGAAATATTAGTATTATCTTAAGTTGTCATTAGATTTTGTACTATGGAGAGATTATAGAAAATAAAGTGTGCGATTTTTTATTTTTCGTAAAATTCTTTGCATATAGTGAACTATGCAGCTGTGGAAGATGAGATAGTAGAGCATCTATTAATTTCGCGTCTTTTTTTTTGAGTTTTTATTAATTCTATGCACATGAAAACAGATCAGTAGAACATTGAGAGTTTGAGCTTCAAATTATCATTCCTTGTAGTTGAATTTCAAGTAAGTGATACCGTAATAGAAATTACTCTTATCTGTTTTGTAATAGAAATTGAAGTAAATAATGGCACTTGCAGCCAAGCTGTTTGATTCAATTAAAAAAAAAATTGAAGCCATTTATTTATTTATATGCCTCCCATTTGGCCTTTGACCAATTCGAATTTGATTTTTATTGGATATATGATTCCAGTTGTGTTTAAAATTTCCCTGAAAAATGTATGAACCTGTTAACTTTGGCCACCATTTGGCAAATTTATAAACGATTTATGAAAATGAATAGTTGTGGATGTCACTGATAATGTGGATGTCACTGATAATGAGTAGTAGTTATGAATATATGGCTGAACATTAAGCTAAGTTTTATAACCAATTAATAACTTGACAGTGAAATGAAGTTGTTTCAATTTCTGCAACTCAAATGGAGATGCACAAATTGAAGTAATTGGAGAGTGAATAAATAGTGGAGCTGGAAAGTT